>WBMZ01031606.1:0-45185 GCA_013400975.1 Atrichornis clamosus | reverse complement strand
TTTTTTTTTTTTTTTTTTTTTTTTTTTAACTGGATGTTCCCTATTCAACCAACCTGGATTCATGTTGCACCAGTCTGACCTTCTGAACAGTAATTTGGACTGTTTCTGTGCCTGAAGAAATTTGTCCAGGATCTCTCCTTGATATTTTTATCCTTCAGGTCATCTTCAGATAGGAAAGGTAATGTCATTCATACATTCAATCACAAAATGAAACCTGTTTACTACAAGTCCCAGTTTGTAATTCTGTTTTTTATTTAACTGACTTCTCTGAATAGCTAAAACACCACCATCTATTGATTGCTGCAGTCAAGTCTGCCATCAACCTTAATATCCCCAACATTTCTTATTCGTTTAACCAATCAGGAGTGTCAAATGCCTGTCTTTGACATCCTCCAGAAACCTTCTTATATTTCTTTCCAGGAAACACTGTGCTGCACAAAGTCTTCCATGAGAACCAGGGCTTGTGACCATCTTTGTTCTATCACTCCTTACTCCTTTCCTCCCCAGTGCTTCGTTACCTCCACAGCTTACACCCAGTACCTGTGGTCAGGCAACTCATGGCACAGTGTCTGGGTTTGGGAAAGGTATGATTAGTACATAGCATTTTTTCTTGGCGGCTGCTTTCATTCTCATCCTCTGTTCCAACACAGGCTCTTTGCAGGCTGCAGTGGATTCAGGAATATTCATCTGCTCAGGCATGGAATCCTCCATTAGACCCAATGTGAATATCTTTTCCACTGTGGAGTACCTTCTTGTCCTCTTCCAACCTCGGTGTTTTCTCCACTGTTTTCACCTTTTTTGTCCCCTCTTCTACTGTCTATCTGACTTTTTTTCTCTTTCTTAAACACATTTTGCCTGAAACTCTACCACCTTGGCTGCTGGGCCCAGCCGTGCCCTCTGTTGTGTTGGTTGGAACTGGCTGTAACTATCCGTGTCTGGCACAGAGCAGCCCTGGACACTCCTCACAGAGGCCCCTGCAGCCACTGCTGCCAGCGCCTGGCACCTGAACCCAGTGCATCAGCAAAGACTGACTGTCTCAGTAAATGGCAAATGAATGGCTGCCAGTATTTCTCGGAGCTCAGGCAAAATTCAACTTATGGTTTATTGGGCCCAACACTGATAAGTGAACTGCAGTGGAAAAAAGAAATTATACTGCTGGTCCTTCAGTCTTGTCCATAAGGTTGGCTTTTGAGAAATGCTAGCACTTGTCATACAGACAAATTTAAAGGAATTGAAAAGAAACCAACCAAACAACTAAAACTAATAAAAAATTAAATACTTGTGGTTTTTATAACCACATTAATTTCACAGATTTCTAAACCAAATTGAAAATAATTGTGTAAATAAGCATGAAGCAAACTTATTTTGTGAGCAAGTAACACAGTCTACGGGAGATTTTGTTAAATTCTGGACTAGACTGTACCTTTGGCAACCTTGAAATTCATTTTGCAAACATTTATGCCTTCTTTTCAGCATTGCAGTTATTTTTATGTTTGCTGGAGAAGAAAGAAACCTTGAGGAAAAATGTACAAACAGATTGCCTGATCAGCTATGGAAACATACAGTGAAGAAAAACAATGTGCTGGTCTGGAGCTGAAGAATACAGATATGATATAACCACTGTTCTCCAAACTCCACATACATTCCTCAGTCTTTTGACAGTGCTTCTCTCAGGATTTAGTGACATATGTACTTAATATTTTATGTGTGACATAGTGAAGACTGAATTCCTAAGCAAATGGGTTATAATGGTGAGAGGGAAGCAAAACAAAAAATAAATAAGAATTTTAAAAGGACTCTTTTGGTTCTTTTAGCCATAGTTTGGGGGTTTTGGGGACAAAAAGACACTAATATCCTCTTGAAAACCTAGCAGCCATAAATTTGACAAGTAAATGGAAAGGAAGAAAAATTATAAAACTTAAGAATGCCTCTTCTTCTGTAAAATCTTTGTTTGAAAAATAAAACAAAAACAAAACAACCCAATAAGATATAAATTTGTTTCACTTGAAAGGACTTGCCTTATGTTTGAATTCTAGTGGAGAAGACAGCCTCAGGGTGAAAATGAAACAAGCATGCCCTATGATGTGTACAAATTAATGAAAAAATGTATTACAGGAATTCAAGATTTACAACTCCAGTGGGGTTTTTTTAATCCAAAATCATAACTCTTCGAGTGTTGCTTTAGTATCTATTCTCCATCATTCTCTCTCTCCTTTTTTCTTTTTTTTAAACCATATATATTGTGATATTGGTAAAGTAAAAAACTTGGTAATTACAAATATGAAGGAAATAAAATTAATGCTAGAGAAACAAAAATATTCAGGCCTGGAGATATAAATTCTGCCAGTGGAATCAGAAATTGCAAGAGCTGAGGTTTAAAATTAGTTTCCAAAATCACACTGTCCCCATTACTTTTAGATCATCAAAAATTCCAAGAAAAGCACAGTTACAGGATCTGACTCCAACTGTGCAAGTAACCAATTTTCCTTTGTTCTTCCTAGTCTTTTATGACTGTCTCCAAATATATTTTGCTAAAGGCTCTTCACAGGCAGAAAACACAGTTTAGCACTAACAGCGTTATCCCTGCTGTGTAAAAAAGATACAGAAATGCTTCTATTGTCAGCTACAGAACTTTATCCATTTTGCTTTATACTTGTTGCCATCAATGTTTTTTTTGTTTACAGCCTAAATCCTAATAGCTATGTGTTTTAAACTATTTTGCCCAGGAAAACACTTCAAGCATTGTATTTTCTTAATTACATCTGCATGACATGTGACACAGAGTGTTCTAGGTGGTAGTATCTGTCCTACTACCCTTATAACATCTTCAAGTATGTCTCTAATTCTTCCTATATGTGTATCCATCACATTTACTCTATTATTCCACTCTATGTGTATTAGTGAGGGACCAATGGATGATATCCCCCCAGCAGCTAAATACATAGTTTGGAGCCCTGCACTTCTTTTTTCTGTCATCTCACTTCTCCAATTCTGATGCCTTTGTCCTGACTATAGGCTTTCAGGTTGTTCACCTTCTTGTCCTTGGTTCCAGGGCTGCTCCAGCTCAACCATCTGATAAACAGCATCACACATAATACACACTCCTTTTCAGAGAATACAAGATAGTCAGAAGCACAGTGGTTTCAAAATGAGAGGATTGTATGGCCCCAATCTGCCTTTTCAGCAGGAGGATCAGAGATGGGGTAAGCCAGCCTAAACATCATTATAAACAAGTAATCTCCCTGTGCAACAAAGTTTATGAAAAAAGCATAACTTTGATGCCTACATAGGTAGGATTAAATCAAGAATAGATGCTTCAGAGGAAAAGATAAAAGGAAAGTAGTGAGCAACATACAGTCAGGGACAAAAGAAAAGTCTCTAATGAAGATTTGTAAGCAAACTTTAATTATCTGGTGTTTCCTGTGGGTTAAGACCTAGTACCTGTGTTGTTACATCTGTGGATATCCAGGTTCATAGGGAAATGTCAGATCTGCATTGCAGGGATAGTTATGCTTCTGTAATACTAGTTGTGTTAAACAATGTCTTAGGAAAAGGGTATTATTCATTACGATCCCAGTAGAAAGCCACTTAGACTTTTTAAAGTTATCATTTAAAATGCTATTTGTTAGAGTTAACACTCTGCAGTGGTACAGATAGTCTTGTGACCCTTTAGATGCTGGAAGCCCTGAGCAGTGTAGCATGAAACAGGACTCCTTGTGCAGTACATCATGCTGACCCTGTCCATAGCAGAGCTTATTCCCGTTCAGCCATTCAAGCTATGATAGGATTTTCTCACAAGGAAAAAACTCTTTTATCCTCTCTACAGTTGAAACAGAAATTATGTTCTCATGAGAACTTCTTTCTGCACCCGTAGATAAAGGTAAGGCCATGCAGGTGGCATAATCATTGGTAATTAGTGGGAGCTGCCTGTTGGTTCCTCTGTTAGCTGGCTGAAGTTATCATGCAGAAATGGCATTTATGCTGCAAAACACAGACTTGAAGCCCAGACTGTACATCCAGTACAGTACATGCCTGGGCCTGCTTGGGTTAACTCTATTGGGAATCGTTGCCTCCTAAAACACATTCTTCCACTAAGAACCACTCTCAGGATCAAGGAAAAGCAGAGTTCAGGTAACACTTTAAAAGTAGGTCTTCACTTTTTGATGTTTTAATGAAGGCAGACTATTAATGCAGAAGAGAGAGGGGAATTTCTGTTGGTTCAACTTTGTCTTCCAACAGCAGTTTGATTTCTAAGCAGCCAGAAGAATTTTGTTGCAGATTTCAGGCTGGCAAATTTATCAGCTGCATCTGCTGCTAGACATTATTTGATTTGAAATTTGTAAGTTACAATCAGAGTGTTAAAATGCTATTTTGTCCAGAAAGGCAAAGAATATCAGATTTGTCAACCCAAATCAGTTAAACATTGTTTCAAAATAAATTCCAAGATGATTTGCTACTACAAAATGTGTTTCTTGGGCACAACAACCATGAAATAATAGAGTTTGCAATACACAGTGAAGTAAGGAACATCAACAAAACCTCTACCCTGGGCTTCCAGAGGGCAGGCTTCAGCCTATTCCAGACACCGAATTCCAAACTCTCTTGGGAAGCAGCCCTTAAAAACAAAAGGGCTCAGGAAGGCTGGACATACTTTAAGAAAGAAGTCTTGAAGGCATAGAAGCAGACAGTCCCTGTGTGTCAAAATATGAGCTAACAGGTAAGAAGATCAGCCTGACTGAGCAGGGATCTTTCACAGGAACTCAGGGAAAAAAGAGGTTATATCACCTTTTGAAAAAGATGCTGGCAACTCAAGAAGTGTTTTAGTTGCTAAGTCATGCAAAAGGAAAATTAGAGAGAAGAAAGCTCAATTATAGCTTCATCTGGCCACTTCTGTAAAGGATAATTAATAGCAAAAAGAAGGGTCAAGGAAAGCCTCCATTCCTTATTGGACACAGAGGGAAATATAGTCACCAAAGATGAGGAAAAGGCTGAGGTACTTAACACCTCTATGCCTCAGTCTTCAATAGTAGAACTGGCTATCCTGAAGACAACCGGCCTCCTGAGCTGGTAGACAGGGATGGGGAGCAGAAGGATCCCCTTTTAGGATCCAGGAGGAAGTAGCTGACTGCTGTAGTAGTGCAGTAGTGTCGCAGTAATGACCTGCTAAGACACTTACATGCTCTCAAGTCTATGGGACCAAATGGGATTCATCCAAGGGTCATGAGGAAGCAGGTGGAAGAGCTTGTAAAGCTGCTCTCCATCATTAATTGTCAGTCCTGGCTAACAGGGGAGGTCCCAGATGAATGGAGGTTGGCCAGTGTGATGTCCACCCACAAGAAGGGCAAGAAGGAGAATCCAGGGAACTACATGCCTGTCAGCCTGACCTCAGTGCCTGGAAAGATTATGGAGCAGATCATGTTGAGTGTGATCACACAGCACATAAAGGTCAAACAGTGAATCAGGCCCAGCCAGCACAAGTTTAGTAAGGGCAGGTCCTCCCTGATCAAACTTATCTCTTTATGATCATGTCACTTGCCTAGTAGATAAGGGAAAGGCTGTGGATGTAGTCTACCTAGACTTCAGAAAAGCCTTTGACACCATTTCCTATGGCACACTCCTGGAAAAGCTGGCAGCCAGTGGCTTGGACAGGTGCACCCCTTGCTGGGTTATGAACTGGCTGGATGACCAGGCCCAGAGAGTGGTGGTGAATTATGCTGCATCCTGTTGGTGACAGTCATGAGTGGTGTCCTCAGGGATCAGAGTTGGGCCCAGTCCTGTTTAATATCTTTATTGGTGTTCTGAATGAGGGGATCAAGTCTACCATTAGCAAATTCATGGCTGACACCAAGTTGGGTCAGGGTGTCAATCTGCTGGAGGGTAGGGAGGGCCTGCAGAGGGATGTTGACAGGCTGGATCAACTGGCCGAGACCAACAGCATGGGGTTCAACAAAACCAGACGCTGGGTCCTACATTTTGACCCCAACAATCCCCTGTGGTTCTACAGGCTTGGGGCAGAGTGATTGCAAAGTGGCCCAGTTGAAATGGGGGTGCTGGTCAACAGCCAGCTGAACGTGAGCCAGCAGAGTGCCCAGGAGGCCAAGGTCAATGACATCCTAGCCTATATCAGGAGTAGTGTGACCAGCAGTACTAGGGAAGTGATTCCTCCCCTGTACTCAGCACTGGTGAGGCCACACCTCAAGTCCTGTGATTGGTTCTGGGCCTCTCAGTTCAGAAAGAACATTGAGGTGCTGGAGTCTGTGAAGAAAAGGGTAATGAAGCTAGTGAAGGGTCTGGAGTGCATGGCTTTTGAGGAGCAGCTGAGGAAGCTGGGGTTGTTTATCTTGGAGAAAAGGAGGCTCAAGGGCGATCTTATCACAAATACCTGAAAGGAGTTTGTAGCCCCATTGGTGGGAGGCGTCTTCTCCCAGGTAACCATTGATAGGGCAAGAGGACACAGTCAAGCTGTGCCAGGAGAGGCTTAGGTTGGACATTAGAAAGAAGTTCTTCAGAAAAGGTGATTAGATATTGGAATGGGCTGTCCAAGAAGGTGGTGGTGGTGGAGGTACTGTCCATGGTGGTGTTTAAGGAAAGCCTGGACATGACGCTTAGTGACATAATCTAGTTGACATGGCGGTGTTAGGTTATGGGTTGGATTAATGGTCTCAGAGATCTTTTCCAACCTAATTGATTCTGTGATTTCTTTTACTAAGAAGATAACATCTTCTATTGACCAATTTGTTATAGTCTTACAATTGCAAATCTAGCTGGTTTGGGGAGAAGTAGAACATAGAATTAGCGAATCAATCTTTGAATTACAGTCAATTTTCAATAGATTTGATTGAAAATGCATTACTTGTATGCAGAAACTGGTGGATTAAAATGGAAGATTCCTAGTTAATGAATAGTAATTCACATAAATACTATATATAAAAGTACAATATTTCTGTCAGTTCTTACCATCATATCTATTTTATCTATTTAGGAGTTTATAGATGTAACTGTAGATACAGTAATCATAACTCAGAGGTTTTCTTGAGGATTTAACCTATGGCTACCATTACTTTGTTTTATATAGGATAGTTGACATGGTCTTCTTTGACAGATCTTTCAATTGATTGTATTAATATACATTTCATTGAATAACAACTTTCTAGTTATGCAACTCAAATCACTCCTTGTCAGTAACCTGTCCTCCTTGTTATTTTTTACTTTACTGATCTTCCTCTTTCTTGTAAGAAAAGGCTGAGAGAGCTATGACTGTTCAGCCTGTAGAAGAGAAGGCTCAGGGGGATCTCATCAATGTGCATAAATACCCGAGAGAAGTGTGAAAAGAAATAAAGACATTATTTTTCAGTGTTTCCCAGTGGATGAGCACAACCTGAAATGTCGCTAGCGCCTTTTCTCAAGGCAGGAAGGGTGTGAGGGGGTGAGATCCAGGCACAGCGACCTTCCAGGAAGCGTCCCTTGTCAAGCCGCTCCTGCAGGATTCGCAAATCCCTTCGCACACAGCAGGCACTCCCTGCGAGGTGTATGCAGCAGGCACACGCGCACACACACGATCCAAGCAACCAGCGGAGACAAAGAGGCAGGAAGGGTTCTTCGTTTAGCATTCCAAGGTTTAATGGGGGTCCACACTTGAAATATTCCAGTGACGAAGAGCCACTGGATAGCATGTGCAGAAGATTTTATACAGGCTTAGAAAGGGGCGGAGAGAGCATCAGGGTCCAATGAGGTGAGGGTCCAGGGGCAAAGATAAGGGGGAGTGACAGGGTTACATCCAATAGGGGAAGGAGAGGGGAGGAGAAAGGGAGCCGGAACCAATGGGGTACAAAACAAGGGAGAACTTTCCAGAACTGGGGTAAGGGTTTACAAATGATTGACAGAGGGATTAACATAATGGGTGTACACCAACCGGGAGATAAACCATTGCATTACCTTAGGGGGAGAACCATAAGGCAAAACCATAGCATACACCAAAGGGAGAGAAAACCTTAAAACAGTGGCAGTTTCAACCATCACAACACTGAAATGCAGCAAGATCTTCCTGAACAACCAGAACACTTGTTTACTCTGAGGGTGACTGAGCAGGTTTCTGGCAGGACCTGTGAACCTATGGGGAGAGGAGTCCATGCTGGAGTAGATTTGCTGATAGGACTCGTGAGCCTATGAAAGACCCACACTAGAGCAATCAGTTTCCAAAGGAGTACATCCTGTAGAAAGAATTGGAGAACCATAAAATATGTTGAGTTGAAGGAGCTCACAAGGATCAGTGAATCCAACTCCTGTCCCTGCACAGAACAATTTCAAGAACAACACCTTGTGTGTGAGAGTATTATCCAAACACTTCTTGAACTCTGGCAGGCTTGGTGCCATGATCACTTCCTTGGGGAGCCTGTTCCAGTGCTTAACCACCCTTTGGTGGAAGAATCTTCTTATAATATTGAACCTAAACCTTTCCTGACACAGTTTCATGCCATTCCCCCAGGTCCTATCACTGGTTACCAGAGGGAATGCACCAGTGCTTGTCCCTCCGCCCCCCTTGTGAGGAAGCTGTAGACCTTCATGAGACCTCTTACTGCAAGAAAGACCTGGAAGCAGTGCTGGAGTGAGTCCAGAGAACGGCAACAAAGCTGGTGCAGGGGCTGGAGCACAAGTCTTGTGTGGAGTGGCAGAGGGAACTGGAGGCTTATTAGCCCTGGAGACAAGGAGGTTCAGGAGATGCCTCATAACTCTCTACGTTCTGATACAATTTTGTATAGGTTTAGTATCTTTTAACATCTGCTAAAACTTAAGCTTTTCTCTTGGCATAATGGGGCATGGAAGTATTAAGAAAATCTGACCTGAGACCTTGACTAAATTAATTTATAGGTTGACAGAAGTTGCTGAACTGTAATAAACAGTCTTGACTGAGAAAGCATTTGAGACATCATATATATATATATTTCCTCTTATATTAAATATTGTTTCTTATCATCCACATTAATTTTATTGATTGTTTTTGTCCACGAGTCTCAAGCCATAGGGGCTACAGCAAGATCATTTAGACTCTGTCTTAATGGTTGCTTAAAATTTTCTCTTCAAAGTATTTTTTAAGTCAATATACTTTAAAAACATAGTTGATTTTTGTGAAGTAAAAAAATACAAGCAAACAAACAAAAAAACAAGACCACCCAAACACTTTTCCTCAATAACACTAGCAATGACAATAAATTAGCATCACGATTCAGAAAAAAATTACCAGTTTTCAAATTCTGCATTACTAAGCTTTATGTTAAAATAGATACTGCATTTCAATAGCTATATTTTTGAAATCTTGTCAAGTACTTGCAATTTAAAAAGCAGTCTATATACAAACTCAGCATTCCCTTGTGGATGTGACAGACACAGACAGCTATTTTGCAGAAAAGTATTTTCCAAAAGGAAAATTTCCTAGTGTCTTGCATTTAAAGAAAATGAAAAGGATACTTTATAGTATTAGAGGAAAAAGAACCCTACTATACTTATGACAACAAATAATATAGTAAAGCATAAAGTATTTACAGAGCTTTTTTGTATTGATAAGGAAAAAATTCTCTTGTCTTCAGGGTGTTATTATGATACACTGAAATGCTTTCTGCAGGATATGTAATCCCTTATAGAAGAAATTAAATTTAAGTTTTACATGTATGAATGATAAATGTGAGAACTTTGCCCACAGTGTTAATTTTAAACTTCATGGAGCAAACAAGTTACTACATAGTTTATCTTTCTTTGAAGAAACTGAAAGTCACAAAACACAATGAAATATTCATATTTTCAGAATGACATCCAGACTTGCACATATGTCTTTGTTAGTTTGCTTGTTTTACAAGATGGAAATCAAACCAAAGCAAACAAGAAAGTAATCTAGTAAACTTCATTATTTTGTTTATCAGTCCATATTTATTTCAGTGAAAAAAAGAGCATAGTGGAATTTTCCAGATTTTTGCAAGGCCTTCATTCTCACATTTTACACTATTTGTTGCTACACTTGCAAGTAACTCAAGGATGTCTGGCACCTCAGTGTTTTAATAAGATAACATCTAGTAACTAAACGAACTGCATTCTACCTAGCTGTCGGTTGTGGTCCTGCAGTAAGTAAAATATCCCTTCCAGTTTAAACATGGATACTTTAATTCTGTGTATCAGTCAAAGTGACTTTTCCTCTTTTTTTTTTTAAATTATGATTTTATGTATTTTTATATTAATGATAATTTATGCTGTATGCATATCTTCATACTTTCAGAAAGACATTTTGGGAAAAATAATGGTGTGTTAATGGTGGATGTTTCAGTTTTACAAAATTCCCGTTGGAACTCCATGATGATGGAAATGTCATCTTTCAGTCCGTAAAGACTCTGATTACGTAAAAATATGACTTTATTTGTTTAACACTCTTATGAGTTTAGGTCACTACATTTTGCAGATGAGTTAGCATACAAATAGATTGTTTGTTGAATACTATACAAACAGTAAAAACCGACCTGAGACTAGATTTCTTCTATATCCCAGTTCAGCAACTGAAATTAATGGAGAACAAATTACGAATTATGGACAGAGGAGGAACCATCAAAACAGGGATGTTCCTATCATTCTTTGTGAAGACTCCATGAACGTGAGTGCTTATATTTAAATGTGATGAAATCATGTATGTGTTGCTTTATGATAGGTAGTGCCTTGGCACATGGCAAATGCATGTCCAAGCATATGATATGAAAGCATCTTATAGACAGTTTGAACAGTCCCACAATAGGTTTCACCAGATGCGTCATTTATCCTTTTGGTTAGTGGAAGCCTACTCTAGACATAAGGATTACATGTTTTAAACATTACAGTTTTTAAAGAAATAAATCTTTTTTTTTTTAGATTAATTTCTTTTTTTGTCTGTGTGTTTGTGTCTTTGAAGATATAACTGTAATTCTAAAACGCATTAGAGGGTAGCAAGACATATCTTAAATTATTAAGAGCAACATTATTTTAATATGCACCATTGCCTAGAAAATTCAGTATCATGACAGTAAATGAAAGGCTAAAAAAAATCCTATGAAAAATGCTTCAGTATCCTCCAAGAAAAATGTTCTCATTTCATGTCAGTAATTTTGGCTCTTATGCCCTCTTAATGGATGTTCTAAGCTCAACATTGAAGAGCACACATAATTGGTTTTAGAAAAGCTAGTTGAATTTGAAAAGAAAGTCTAAAATAGTCTTCAGGTCAGAAGGCACAATGTCTTTTATGTTACAAGTAGACACTCTAATCTTGCAAAGTTCGTAAATACATCTTCAAATAACACATTTTCTCTATGGCAACTGAGGTTGCCAAAGTTCTGTGGACTCGAAAGTTTACAGCAATGTAAATAACTATGAGAAAACATAACTTATTTTATGAAGAATTGCTATTTTTTACATATTGTATTCATTGATTATATTGGACTGATTATGACATTAGTCTGTTTCCCTCTTTATAACTTTCCACTAAATGTTCTGATCTGCTGAGAGCTAGAGTCTCAGGTTTGTTACAACTGAATTTGCAATTTCTTGTAATTCAGGACTCATCTGGTGTATTTGTCCACCACCTTGAACTCCAGAGACTATTTTTAAATACTTGTGATAATCTATTATCATTCAGATAAGTGTAAACAATAACACAGCTGGAAAGAAGCAATCAGTCAAGTTCAGTCTCTTCCTGTTATCAATGTCAAGTTGTTCTGCCAAACTGTATTTAAAGACCTGCTTCATTCATGATCATTAATCTTTGATCTTAAGGAAGTATATTTGACTTCAGTGGACTTATTTAAGGACTTGGATATTCTCTCTGGAGATTCTGAACTTTACTTAAATACAGATAGCAGATTATATTGTTTGAAATCCATTATTCTTGCCTAGTTTACCTTTCTAAAGAAAGCAGTTCTCAATTTAATTCCCTTTTCCAAACACTCTGGTCAAACTCAGGTGTCTTATTTCGATCCCTAAGTTTCATTCTTCTCACAAACTGTATTGTATGAACTGTTAAAAGTGCTCAACAATACTGTTTGAAGAAATACAGAAAACTAAATTCAGTCTTCTGTTTTCATTTGTGTTCTGAAAGAAAACTTAGTTCCTTTGGTGGATAGACATTTTATGCTGTGCAAATCCCATTCGTGGATCATCCTCTATGCCCTCTGCAGTACTGTAACCCTCTATAGCTACCATACCAAACAAAACTACACTTCCTTTCTTGTTTTTTTAAGGTAGGAGAGCCATTCTTAACACCCACCAGAGCAGATCTGGCTATATGTATATAGGAAATGTAGCCAGGAACAGTACATATCCAGAGTTTTCCAGCAAGTTTCCCATTATTGTTATATACCTGGGGCTGATGACTGTCTTAGACCCTAGCAGTGGGCCCAAAATGTCTATCAGGCCTTGCTCAAGATCACTAAATCTTCAAACACATCTTCCACAAGATACCAAAGACAGTAAAGATATCCCAAGAGTGCACAGGAGTTTCTTTCTTTTCTACTAAGATTGACCATAGCAGTGCTCTCTTCCATATCATCCAACATGGATTTGCAGAGCTCTTGCCAACTTCTGACACATTATTGCTTCTGTACTTTTTGTTCCTATTGCCTTCTCTTTTATATCTGAAAGAACACATCTGCTGTCAGCATCTTTCCTTCCCCTGTTTATTTTGTGTGATCTACTTTTCTTTCCTGTGCCTATCTAGATTAAAATTTATGGGATTTTCTGTACTGCTTAAAAAATGTTTGTCATGGAGAGAGCTCAGGCATCATAAGTCTGAATTTTCCTATCTCATGATTAGCATCCTGCCAATTTTTGCATGAACTGGTCCACAGGATCTTGTGTACATAGTCCAGGGACTATCTTACTTCATGAACTCCTACCAAAATGTGGAGCGAATTAAACTGAATTATGTTTTAATTGATTATTCCCATAAAACCACTGAAACCTCGAAGCAACCTGTGCTGTCACACTTCAGGATCTGGAATATATACTGTCAGCATTATGATTAAAAAAAGACATTTTGTTGCATTATAAAATACTCTTCACACGTTTTCATTTGTTTTTACCTAATGAAATACATATTGAACAACAGTATTTTTGTCTTAGTAGCAACAGGGAAATATGTCATTCTAAATGGGAAACAAGGACAAGTACTCCATGTGCTAGCAAGAGATACAAGAAAGCCCATGACCGACTTTATTTCTGACATACAGGGTTTATATACTTTTACAAACACGAGCGTTTTCACAATCCCCATTCTCCCCATACAGGTAAAACATTTCCAGACTGCAGGCTAGCCGCCTGATTTAATCAACACAATTAAACTCGGTGCTTAGCCCAAGTCTCCAATTTATCTCATTCCCTCGGAGGAACTGTCTGTCAGCCTTTCTCAAGGTTTAATTTTTACCAGGGATAAGAGATCACTGCTTCTATCTGCATTCTGAACCCCCACAATTTGAATGTAGATATACATCTCCTTTGCATAGAGCATGAATGAAAGCATAACTTTTCATTTTTCCCTGGTCCTTGGTATCTCACCACAATAAAAATTGTTGTCCAACTTGCTCACTTGTGCCACAAGAGTAGTTACTTTCTTTTTTCTTTTTTTTTTCCATCTCATCAATCTCTTTCCATGTTTATTTGCATGGGAACAAATTTGAAACATTGATTTGGTTCTCTCATGTTTGCTGTAATTTTATGTTTCTAGTCTGCTATGTTTATTTGCTAGTTCTTCATTTTGGAAAGTTTTTCAGTTGCACAGTAGATGTTAAGGCTAGTTCACATTAACAAGGATTTACAAACAGTCTGTAGCATACATCAACTCTAATGGTGAAAGTTACTTTTGTGGAAAAAAACAAAAGAGGAAAGAGATACAGGAAAGAGAAAAAGGGAACACTCCCCCTTGGCCAACCCAATACCTATCCCCAGGCAAGTATCACCTACTGGATATCCCCTCCAGTGGAACAGCTGTTCCTGTGTAACATATTTCACATCATGACTATGTAGATTTCATCAGAATGTGCTCATACTTACTATAGTTATTCCTGCTTAGTATGTTGGTTTTGGATCCTCTACTATCGATAAATACCTTCACCCAAAGGGCAGAAAATGAACAGAGAGATGGGTTGATTCTCATGCTGGAGGCAGTCACTTTCCATCAGAAACCAGCATAACAAGCAATACTGGGACTTGTGGATTCAAGGCAGTCAAAAAAAAAGCTGCATAAAGGCACCAACAAGTGAACATCATGAAAAAAATTACTGCCACGTACTGGAAAACAGCCATAGCAGCTTTCTGAATGATGAGGAGTAAGCAGACTCCCATGTTGCTTGCAAAAAGCCCCTGACAATACTAAATTAAGGCATGTAAAGTACAGTGTATCATTTCTCTCTTACTATCCATTAAGTTAATGGGAGTGTTTTAAACTTACCTTTTAGATTATAAATTATCTTAGGCAGAGGCCTACGCATTATTAACATATGAAATTTCTAGATGTTTAAGCAGATTCCGTAACACAAGTAGAAGTATTATACAAGGATTAGGGGAATGAGTAATTTTGAGAATGACAGAATAATCTGGAAGGTTGTGAAGAATTAAATTGTAGATTGTAATGTATCAAAATAAAGTTGCACACCAAGAATGGAGATATATTGGCTAATAGTTTGTAATAGATAATAGGGTAATAAGAGTTCTGATTAAAAAAAAAGTGAGGGGAGAGACAATGTGATTTTTGAGTACACAAAAAGATAAATCCACAAAGAAATAAACATATCAGACATAACTGGTATGTCCTTTAACTTACACATTTATCCGGGTATAATCATCTCTGAATCCACTTCTATATTCCACAAGGAAATAACGCTGGGAAAACATAATAATTTAAAAGATAAAAACTATTAGACTTGTGAGAAAGACTATATGAGTTCAATCTTTTTATTCAAAAGACAATAGATATATAAGATGACTAATTTCAGAAAATAAGAAATTTGCCTGAGGAGTATTAGGGCAAAGTATGACAGCTAAAAGGCTGAAAATGGTCTAAAAAAGATATCTGTATCGCTCAACACAAAATGCTGTGCAGCATTTTCAAACAGCTTAAAACACTGAAACACATGACAAGACCTTGCATGGAACTTCCCATCTTTGACAGCTTTAGTCAGAGATTGAGTACTTTGATGTATTCAAACAAGAATTAATTCTCTGAAGCTAAGTTATGCATAAGATCAAAACTTGCTGACTAAAAATCTCATTCAGTCTTACTCAGTGTGTTACTTCGTACTTAAAATGATTAGTTCCTCATGCGATGGCTGCTCAGGGTGAAAATATTTGGAGGAAATGTGTGGCAGGCAGTACTGGAGATGAGTTTTTATTGCCTGATAATTTTGACATATGCAAGTATGTCCTAATTTTTTTTTCAACTTACATAAATAAGTAAAGTATTGTCTAAGAAAAAAAATGGAGTAATATTGTTTCACTGTTTGGCTTTTATATCATGAGACTCTAGGATTTTACATGCTCATCATATGCATCCAGTGTACTCAAACTGAAGAGCAACTTGGAATACTGTTTGAATAAAGTTCTTTTTTAAAAGTACAATGAAATCTGGGGCTGGATATAAGGGGTGACAGGGGAAATCATCATGAGGATAATTAAATCAAGGTAATTTTCCCCAAGACTTGAACGAACAAAGGCTGTGAGAAAGATGGCTTGAATTCAATGTCCATGCTCAGAGTAGAATTTTGGGGTTGGTTGCTTCTCAGTTGTAAATTTCCTGACATTTCCCTCTTTTTTAATCAGACGTGGAAAACTGAAATTAAAGTAATTTTTGAGTTTTGTTAATGAAGGTTGATACATTTCTCTTTGTTCTTGAACATACTGCATAATATTTTAACTGGATCAAGACATAGAAAATACTGTATGCAGAGATTTTTCTTTAATCATTTATATAGCTGGCTTTTCTATAACTAACCTTCTATGTTGCCCCTCTAGATGGCTATCTCAGGATAATACTATTGAGTTTACTCCATGAGAAACCTTGTATCATCTGTCCTGTGTTTACATAAGACCTTTGACAGTTCCAAAACTGAATGAAATAGTATAAGAAACCTGCTACTCGAAATGCATAAATTTTCACCTACATGAGTGTAGATGGATGAATGGCTGATTCTATTTTCATTTCTGTACACCTTTTTCTAAACTGTTTTTCATTCTGCTTCTCATTTGCTGTCGAAAAACTGTGCCCTACTTTTGTCCTAAAATAGGTTTGCTTCAAGTGTAATTTTTAGAGTGACAGGTCCTCAAAGAAGTGCCTTGGCAAGTACTTTAGTATTCTCTTTTCAGAAATGAAGGAATTCTTAAGATACGTCTTCTGCAGCACCATCTTAAGGGCATAAAAAAACAGTGTTACAGCTAAGTTTTCAAGAGTATGCATGTGAATATGAACTAACACTCCTCTGTAACTTTCAGCAAGGACTAGAAACTTCTTTTATTTGCAGCAGAACAGGAAATTGTACCAAAATTTCATTCCCAAAATGCTTAATCTCAAAGATCAGTACTTTTACACGATTAGAAGGATTGCTGCATATTTTGGCAGCTTCCAAACAATCTTTAAGCACAATTTAGGAGCTAGCATAAGGCAATGGCTTTTTTGATGAACACCATTGTTTTGGAAAGGTGGGAGAGTTGAATAGCATGGATACAGGATATTTTAAGTCACCTGGTCTTTACATTAAGAAACAGGTTGCTGTAACCCTGTAGAACCTGTCTGTGTTTGTAACAGAGGACAATAGCCAGGATCTAGCAAGTTAGTTAAAAGTACATCATTACTGATGACAATTCATTTTTACCATTAGCCAGCTGTAAATTTTGTCTCCTGATCAGCTTGAAATCAAGTGTGCAAGATGTGTTAATAATCGTCACAAGTCTAGGGAAAGAATAGATATCAGCCTGTGGCTTCTGTGACCAGAACTCTGAGTTTACTTTTTCTATTATCCCAATAGGATGTATGACAATGTCAAGCCATCATAGCTGATTCCTTCTAAAGCACTGTCGAGGTTTTGTGATCAAGAATGAAGACTTGATGCAAAGAGGACTAAAGGAAGGTCTGTAGTGGACTTATATTTGGTACATGGAAGCATGCAAAAAATCAAGCTTTTTCACGACAAAAAGGTTTTGAAGATGAAGGTCTTGGAAAGTGCCTGGATTCTCTTGAATTTGAACTATAAATCCAAGGCTTGTAGCATATTAAAAATATACAGCATGTATTTTTTATTGTATATTTCTATAACTGAGCTAGAACACAGTGAGAACCAAACTGTTGAGATTTACACATATTGTAAAGACATTATCCTGCCTATATTTGTCAGTATTCTGATCAGGTTGCAGTATCTCTTTATCTTGATAATGATACTTTTCATTTGGATAACAGTGTTCAAGTGTGTGGATACTGCTTGTAATTTCATTACTCACTACATGCTTTCAAATTTAGTACTCTTTTCTGCTCCTAACTGAAGATATTTTACCTTTCAGATTTAATTTAACTTTTCTGCCATTTGTTCTGTTTTCCCTTTAAGCTCTTGTTTATACCAGTCAGTTTTTCCCAGCCACCTAAAGCTGTCTTCATTTGTAAAGATCACTATCTGAAATCCTAGCACTATTGTAATTTGAAGAATGCCTAATAATTTCAGCTGTTACAAAAGTAAAGTTTATTTGTCCTTGTCTTGACAGCAAATGTCTCATTATATAGATTTGACCTTTTAGTCCATTTAAAATTTGCATTTGGTTGTGGACTTGAGATGAAATTAGTTTGCTGTGAATAATGACAAACCTTAAAAATTATTTACTTGGATAACCTTTGTTCAAATTAAGTTCAAAGAAGTAACCCTGAACTGGGGAACAAAAATACAAAATAAAAACACTTTTTTTTCTTTTTTTTTCTTTTTTTTTTAATATCTGTTTCACTACATGGTATGAAGACACTAGGGTGTCTAAGGTGACCAGGACAGCATATTAACTTTGCACAATGTCTTTGCTTCAGGTCCAGGACAGGTCAACGAGTGAAAATAAAGCCTTCTCCTTTATACTAAGGTAGGTGTGCCAGGCATCCCTTGAATGTCTTGCTGTCTTTGTTGCTCTTTAAGGCATTTGACACCTTTTATGTCACCTCTGCTACTACTCTGAGATATTGCCCTCCAGCATAGATTTTAATGATTCCATTCAGCATGCAGAATAAATTGAGAGTCAAGTTGCATCAGAACAACTTCAGCTAATTATTTTAGTGTTCTTTTAGCACTGCATGCTACTATTCTGGTAGGAAATTGAAAACTTGGATGAATAAAAAACAAGCCCCTCTGGAAATGAAAGATTAGAATCTGCATCATTTTATTACCCGTGTAATGGAGGTGAATATTCTCTGTAGGGTAACACAGTCACCTGCATCATGTTACAAAAGAGATTATATATTGACAGGAAGATAGAGAAAAGCAGGCAATCAATCCTTGCTAAGATTAGCTTTGTCAGTATAAACCTGACTATTTTCTTGCAAAACATCATACTGTCTGGAAAAGAATGATTGCTGAGAAGGCATAGGCAGTCTAGCTTCTATGTTGTACAGCCAAGCAGTTAAAATCTGGTGGAAAGCTCCCTTGAGTAGTTACCTACAGATCTTGTGTGTTGTTTTGGTTTTTTTAATGACTGATGGACGTGGCTGCCATTTGAATCATTATTTGCCTTCAGCAGTTCTTTACATAAATGCATAAATAGGACTTTCTTAACAGCAGAGATTTTGGTTGTCTGTGTGTCAGAATTGTGTGTCAAAATTACTACGTTTTGACAAATTCTGCTGCCATTTGCCTTCACATACCTGAAAAGATTATGACCACTCCTGTGTGTTTGGAATTCTAAAAAAGATTGTAAAAGGAAGATACAACAGTGCATGCTGTATATCAGAACATTGACAACATAATGCCAGCTAGAGTGAAAATAATTTTTCCCTGGTCGGATTTTTTTGGCCACATTAGCACACTGTTGCTAGATTAAAGCTCAGATGTGCTAAAGGAAGTGATTTTGATTACTGCCTAAACCAGGTTAATCATCAAAAGATAGTAAGTGACACTTAAGCTAACAATTCGGAACATAAAATGGACTTAGTGTATTACGTCTCCTTTGGTGATAACAGAATTGCCTAAGTACAGGTAAATTTATGATCATATCTAATAGTATTGATCAGGAGTGTAAATGAAGCATATGAGTAAGTATTTTACTAGATCAGGACTTGTCAGAAGGCCAAAAGAAGACCATAGATTGTTAAGAGCAATATTATAACTTATTTTGCTTTTAATTTTTTTAAGTAATCATCCCAAAATTAAAAAGAAGAGTTTCTAGTGTAATTTTGTGTGTGTGTGTGTGTGACTTATGATTTGTATTAATTAGTTGCAGTCAAAAAACCACCAAGGTACTCTTTTTGTTCCTAGTTTGATTTTCAATAAATCTTTTAAACAGGAGGAAAGACAAAAAAGCTAGGCTCTTACAGAGACACGCCTCACTGGAGATATTCAAAAAGTGTATAGATCATTTTTTCCTTTCTAAAGTAAACATTATTCTCTTTCAAGTCAGGAACCTAAGCAAGGTAATAAATAAATAGATAATTAACTATCCTGTGGAAATTAGTTATTGCACAGAAAATACATTCAGGACAGAGGTCACAGTAGCATGGAAGTCTGAAATGATAGTCTGAAAAGTTTGCAAGTTACATTTTTTGAAGAGTTATAGAATATTTGGGATGAATGATCTTTGGTTTACCAGTGTGGGGTAAATGAACATTTTTAAAACTAATAAATGTTTTATGTTAAGTTTTAAATTAGGCTCTTAATTTCCTAAAAAGAAATATTAAATTCCAATAGATATTGTGCTAGCTATGCTTCTAGATTCAGATAATCTAGAGTGAAATGCAAATCACATATGTCATAAAGAGGGAATAATCTTATCAACAGTTGACCAAAGGCACCTCTATCACTTACTCATGACTACTAATTCATGGGCAGGCAAGACCATTTTTTTTTACAAAGATTCATTTTCAAGAAGAATAAAGACTTTTTATCCAAAAATTTGTTAACTGAATAATTTGGTTTTAATTTTTCCTGTGAGTATCCCTTAGTTTCATTTGATCTGATATATGCTATTTCATGTTGAAAGTTACAAAATGATAGTATAGATGAGCTACCAGGAAATTGGGTGCATTTATCAGTACTGCCTTATACTATCTTGAGATTTACTATGTTTAATTTACATACATTCACATTATGATGAAAATAAAGGGTTTTAATCTGCAGACAAGTGGATGATTTAGGTACGTTTATAAATCCTATGTTCATTTTATGCATGCCTAATCATAATACTGATATACAATATTTATGTGCATCTTCAGAAGTATGTTTTCTCCTGTTCCAGGAATAAAATCAAGAATACTGGCAGCTTTATACAGCCTGGCTGAGTTAATATTAATCACAGCATCCACGTTCCAAGATTTGTCATTTTCTGTCTTTTATTTTAAAACAATTAATTGTGTTTGAACTGTAATTTTATGAGAGCACAGAATATGATTCTGTCAGGGATTTATCTATGTAAAACAGTGTCTTGGTATCAAAGCAAGAGGAGTGTTTTCCTTTGTAGGAATGTGCTTTTTTCTGTTTTGTTTAGCTGGGTGTTTTTCAGTTGTTTTGTTGTGGTTGTTGTTTTGTTTTGCTTTAAGTCAGTCTTAATGAGACTGTTCCGTTCTGTATAGAAAAGGAAATATGAATTTGGATAAATATTGAATTTTAAATGATTTGCCAGAGAGAAACATATTAATATGGATGGCTTTTCATTGTTCATTAAGAAAATGCATGGTGATAACCTGTTACCTTGGACTGTGATTCCCACTGGCTGGTAAAAGTTTAAAACTTAGAAAACATTGTACATTTATATTCTCTCCTCTTTGTTTTCATGCTTCTTTGCTCTGTAGCTGTTGTACTTCAACCTAGGGGCTAGAGCCTCCCCTCAGAAGATGTCAAATTTAAACTTTTCTGGTCAAGGTTAGAACTGATCCTCAGTTTCCATTCTACTTCAGGCATTAGACTGTTATTTAATGTGAACCACCTCTCTCTCTGGCTGTCATTTTGCATGAGAATGGCCTTGGGGTTGCTGTGTTCTTCTTCAGTGGATGATATGTGCATGCCAGATGTCTTTGAAAAATCAGATCAGCTTGGGCCTGTCAGTGCAGTGTCTACCTGATTTGAAAATGTCCAAACAGCCTGAGGTTTGTGAAAAGGCCTGAAAGCTTAGATCTGTCAACTTTATGGTAGAGATGGTCCTGAAAAAATCTAGAGTATGGAGTTAGATAAAATTATCTACAATTCCTTAGCAGTCATTTTCTGGAATCACAATCTTGTATTTAGCTACTGAAATTCTATTTAAGTTGTACTTTACACAGTAAGGATTTTTAGGGCTTCTTTGGGGTGGGTACTACTTAAGAGAATCATACATGTTTGTGTATTTGATATGATGCTTGTATTTTCCACTTATTGGGACTGGTATTACTGACTACTGTTACTTTTATTATACTAATGAAAATATAACTAAGATGACAAGGTCAATTAGAAGCTCTATAATGGATTATTGAATAACCATTTATTTATGATGTTCAGTATATATTTTTATCCTAGAAAGTGAATATAAACATTTCTTAATAAGTTCTTTACAATATTCATTATTTCAAACTCAGTTGCATTCATTACAGTGGCTAATTCTTTGCAAATGCACAACACACATATATATATATATTAAACCATTTCCAGCTAAATGCAATTTTAATTTGAAAACTTGACTTTGTGAATTAAGATATTTGATTATTAGTTCCATCTTTGAAAGTCAGCCCTTTTACTGCATGTTTGGCTATTCATTCTGCTTTATTCCCAGCTAAATTACAAAATGGGGCTATCTGCTTTGATGAAAAATTTTGAAACACATTTAACTTCTGATACTAAATAACCACTGATACTAAATCTTATTCAAAAATTTGCTCTTTATTTTATTATTCATTTAATGAGATTGTAAAAACTACGGTCTAAAAAGACTGTCCACTTCTGCATCATTTCTATAGACCTGTTTTGGTTTGAATCCCTTATAAGTTACAGAGAATTTTCCCCATTATATGCACCTCCACTTGTGATCAAATTTAATTAATCTCTAGAATAAACAGCAATACCTTCCAGTAACTTTCTATGGAGCTGTATGTATTAAATATAAATATGGTCTTTAATAATGTAATCTGTCAAAGTCAAGCAGACTGTATTGATGACAAGGGACTTGACTGTTTACCCAAACCCGAATTACTAAATTTTTTTTTAAAGTCCTGCAAATTAGGATTCCCAACCAAAAGAGCACCTGTGAAGACAATGGGAATAGCTCTTCAGGGTAATTTCAATTTTATTGACCAGCTTATCTTGCTTAAAGGAAAATTAAAATGAGATTAGTGGAGGAAAAATTCTCATAGCATTATAATCACTATTAAAATAAAACAAAACCCCCAAACCAATCAGACAACCAAAAAGTAAAACTCCCCAAAAAATAATGGGAGACAAAGGAAAATATGAACAATTTAATTTACAAGAGCCTTTAGTAAAAATCAGTTAGAATAAAATACAGACAAGGCCATTTAGATGAAGTGTTTTCTATGATTTTTTCTTTGTGGTAGAAATCATTCTTATATATGCCTGTAATAATGCTGTGTTTGCAGTTCAGCAAATATGCAGCTTAAGCAAAGATAACTGTGTCAGCAGTTGATTGCAGATCAATATTTCCACAGTACTGCTGAGTGCTGAATTAAGAAAGTTGTCTGTTTCAGAGATAAATAATGCTAATGACTGAAGTAAAATTGAACTTATCCAGGAGAAAAAGATCAGTCTTGGAAAGAGCTAAAATCTGTGTATGTAAAAATCTTGCTTTACCTTCTCAATAGCCACGGAAAAATGCAAATGAAAAATTTGCAGCATGTGAGAAATATTAGAAACATGAAATATTAGTGTGTTTCTAGAACAGATAGTTAATTTCTTATTTGCATTTTCCATTATATTTAGATTATTTTTTGAATATTGAAAAAACCAAGACAAATATCTGTCTGATGCAAACCTATAAGAAAATAAGAGTGTCTGCCCTTGTCTTTATAAGGTTTCTAGCAAAGGAAAACTATGCATCCAGTGTTCAAGTAGAAGGTGAAGTGGTTCATGTAATCCTAACAAAATTCTGCTTTTACTTATAATTGTTTTTAATCAAAGACAGAATCTACATGAAAAACTAATGAAAAATCCCTATAATAAACTGAATATCTCAATGAAGACTAATTCTTAACATCATTCAGGGCACTTAATAAGTTGGCAGGGAGACTTACCTTTAAAGCAACCCTTCAGTTTCTGATATGATGCATTGTCTCCACTATAATGCTGTTCTAGGTGTACAATGACATTGAATCAATTTGTGGACAGTCTTTTTTGTTCATTGACATTGTTAGAAGATTGAGGGAGTGAAAATGCTTCAGTGTACAGTGGGCATTGAGATATAGCTGGGGATTCTGCTCTATACACAGTAATTATGGTCATGAGGAATATAAACCATGGATGAAAATACAGATATAAAAGATACTTTCCACTCCAAATATATGGCAAGAAGTAAGTATATATAACTCTATACTTTGAAGACTGTCTCCAGGTATTTCATGCTCACATGATCCCAAGGAAACCTGTATTTATAAAAGAACCTCCAAAGCAGGTCTTTTTCAACAATAGGCTGGTATTTTAAATGCTGCTACAGAAGCCAAAATTACCAACAGTTCATCACTCTTACTTAGGTAATATGAATGTGGTTTCTACTGGTGCTACAGTCAAGTAATAATGAAGTAAAAACATTTGTTGTCAAAGTAAGGCTTTTTTCCTTTCCCTGCCTTCCCTGACAGGGAAAAGTTCAGCTCTTCACATCTTTTGCACTAAAGCAGGAAGAGGTGGGATGTTTGGGGGGCTTTGTTTGTTTGGGGTATTTTGGGGTTTTTTTGGGGGGCAGGAGTTGGTCTTTGTTTGTTCGTTGGTTTTCTAATAGGAGCTGCAAAAATAGTAACTGAAGTCCATAGCTTTTTGAGAAAGAGTTGCCAAAGGAAAGAGACAGTTAAAAGCATGATAGGTAAAGGCTGATGGTGAGGTGAACTTACGCAGTACTATGAAGCATTATCAATGGAGCTTAGGTAGTGCGGCGAGGTGGAAAGGAGATATTTCCCATATGGCAATATTCAGTGTAAGGGAAATACTTGGGTTTAACAACTGGAAACTTCTCCAAAACATTAGTATTCATGGCCTGAGGGTGGACATAATAACATTTCCTTTTGTATGAGTTTCAGTGAACAGGTTCTAGAAATGCCACTAGATATGGTTGAAAAAATAGCTATGAGAAAATAGTAGGCTGAAGAGTAGAAAAAATAGATGCTGGGAGGTAGCATATAAATGTCTCTAATATCTGATGAGTTCTGGAAACTCGCAGTTCTGCTGAGTGCACAAGTGCAGGTGAATTCAGAACGTTAATTCTTTGCTGCCTCTACCCAAGGCCAACAGTAAACACCAGCATCAACAATGGCTTTGTGTAATTCAGAGAACATCCAAGAAGGTGATACATTCAGACAAGTATTTCAGGATTACATAAACACCTGATGAAAGAAGCACCTTCTTGAAGGACTTCCAGAAAAACAATTTAGCAGCCACACTGTGAACCTCTGCTTCTGTGTAGACAGCAATGGCTGATCTGTCAGCTGTTGCTCAAAACAAGTGACAATTAATAATTGTGAGTATGCATCTATGTGTGCCTGCATGCACTAATGGGAAGGGGAATGTGAATGTATTGTACAGTTAATTATCTGCCCTTAATAACAACAGCTTAACTAAAAGGTGTTCTAGTAAATACTGGCTGTAATTGACATCTCTCCTGAATTGATGCCCTTCATAGGAAAAGGGAATTTACAACAGGAAATAAGTCTCTCACGCTTTTGGAGAAACAAAGGTCAAGAGGTTGACGTGGAAGTTTTAAAGGCGGAATTGTGATCACTGCCTGTGACAAAAACAGGGGAAAAGATGAAATGAAAGGGGAGATAATAAAAAGGTTAGGAAAGATAAAAATTGTTGATTCAGTGGTCTAAGAAAAGTATCTTATTCTCTCATCCACACAATTCACTTCCTTATCAGAAGTAGAATGCTGGACACAACCTCCCTTCTATGAGATTGAAATCTACAGGAAAAATTAGGAGAGAACTGAAGGAGACTAACAACTTGTCAAGTGGCCTGTACATACCTTATCAGAAAACTGTTTATTTATTTCTTTATTTATTTAAACAGAAATCTATGTAATCCCACTTGAACTTTTAAACTAAGCATACTGTGTTTCTGGGTTCCATTGTAAGGAGGCTAATACATAAAATATTACAACTTAAAATAGGTCAAAATATAGACCTTGAAATGCATCTTCCTGTCTGTATTTTGAAAAGAATACAACCTCTGCATGACTTTTTCTTGTGTTTGGAAAGGAGTAAAAAAATGTTTTTGCTTTCAAGTACTTGTCCCCACAATGTCCTACAATGACGGAATGGAATTTGTATCAATCTTTTACAAACAGTAGTTTCACAGACTAGCCTGACTAATATCTGGTAAGGGCCCATCATCTTGACTAGAACGGAAATAACTGTGCTGTCACAAAGCACAGACTGTGCTGATAATCACTTGGAGACAGAGTGTACGAAACATATCGAAGCTCAGAGAACATATTTAGTATTTTACTCTGCTTTAAAACAGTGATAGATGGGAGGTTTTTATGTACTTACATAGCAATTTCACAGTAAAGCTCTCCAGGTGGCTTTAAACACTGCTGAACAAGAAAAGTGGACAATACTTTCTCTCTATACTGACTCATGGATGGTGGCAAATGCCCTGTGGGGGTGACTGTAGCAATGGGATCAGACCAATTGGCAGGGCAGATATTAACCTGTCTGAGCTGCCACATTGTGACAAGATGTTGCCGCCGAGGAGGAGAACCTGGCTGTGAAATAATGCTATGAGGATGCTCATGTACATGAATCGGGCCACTGAAGATCACCAGAACAGCTAACAGGTGATCAGGCTGCTAAGTTTCAAGTGTCTCAGGTGGGTCTGGACTGGCAACGTAATGGTGAATTATTTGTAGATCACTGAGCCCACGACACCTCAGGCCATCAAGAGATGCAACATATAAATGGGCTTATGATTGAAGGGTGGACTTTACCATGGTCACAATCACACAAATTATACATGAATGTGAAACATGTGCTGCAATTAAGAAAATCAAGTGGTTAAAACCTCTCAGGTATTGAGGATGACAGCTGAAATACAAATATGGGGACATCTGGCAGATTGACTGTATTGCACTCCCACAAACCTGCAAGTACCATGTGCTTACAGTGGTGAAACCAACCCCTGGAAGCCTGGATACATATGCTATGCCCCTTGTGGCAAATCAGAATACTATCCTGGGCCTTGAAAAGCAAGTCTTATAGTGACATGGTACCCCAGAAAGAACTGAATCAGAAAATGAAATTAATTTCCAAACCGATCTCATAAACACGTAAGCCAAAGAGCGTGGCATTGAGTAGGAATACTATATTTCTTATCATGTATTAACCTCCAGAAAATGGAATGATACAGTATACTGTTAGAGACTATACTGAGAGCAATGGGGGAACCTTCAAAAATTGGGATACACACTTAGTAAAAGCCATGTGGTTAGTCAGCAAGAGACAACCTGCCAGTCAGACTGGTCCTGTTCGATAAAACCATTTAAGTACTGGAGAATGGGATAAAAGTTCCTGTAGCACACATTAAAAACATGCTGCGGAAAACAGTCTGGGTTATTACTGCCTTCAAAAAAGACAAACCAATTCATGGGATGGCTTTTGCTCAAGGGTCTGTGTGCACTCTGTAAGTAATGTAGAGGGTGGGGAAATCCAGTGTGTGTCTCAAGGAATTTTGGGTGAGAATAGCCAATGAATTGAATGTTCAATAATGTTAATTGTTATATAACTCTGTATGTTATCACTTCTATATGCCCATCACCGCACTGGACAGTTTGTGATATCTGTCTCTGCCTCTCCAGGTTTGGGGATCTGAAATTGATTCCTTTTTTAAAAAATCTTCCAGATTAAGGAAGAATAAACTTTGATGTAACCAGACAAGTGCAGCAGTGATGGAATTAGAACTGGCTTCAATATGCAGCAATGCAGCACCTCACACTGTCTTTCCTGTCCTGAAAGATTGTTATGACAGATGGAACCCAAAGTCATGGACTAAATGAACTCCACAGAAATTGTGTAGGGATGGTCCATAGACTAAAGAAATTATATCTGTGTGTCTATATCAAAAACCAGAAATTTACACCTTGGCATGGTATAAATGGTATAGAATAAGGAGTGGATACAGTCCTGGTTTTGGCAGGGATAGAGTTAATTTTCTAGTAGCTGGTACAGTCCTGTGGTTTGGATTGAGGATAAAAACAATATTGATCACACACTTATCTTTTTGGATTTCAGTAAAATTTTAGATACTGTCATAGCATGCTTCTGGATAAAATGTCCAGCATTCAGCTGAATAAACACACATGGGTCAGGCACAAAGGATTATAGTGAATGGTGTGACATCAGACTGGAGACTTGTCACAAGCGGGGTTCTGCAGGGCTCTATCCTTGGCCCTGTGCTCTTCCACATCTTTATAAATGACTTGGACTCAGGACTGAAAGGGAAACTAAGCGAGTTTGGAATGATACAAAACTTGGAGGAGCTGTTAACTCCCTCAAAAGCAGATAGGCCCTGCAGGGAGACCTTCATGAACTAGAGGACTGGGCAATCACCAACCATGTGAAGTTCAACAAGGGAAAGTGCCGAATTCTGCACATGGGATAGGGCAACTGTAGATGTATGGACAGACTGGAGAGTGAGATGCTGGAAAGCAGCACTGCAGAAAGGGACCTGGAGGTCCTGGTCGATGGCAAGTTGAATGTGAGTCATCAGCCTTGGCAGCCAGGAGGGCCAACCCTGTCCTGGGGGGCATCAGGCACAGCATCACCATCCAGAAAAGTGAGGGGATTGTCCCGCTCTGCTCTGCACTGGGGTGGCATCATCTCAAGTCCTGTGTGCAGTTTTGGGCACCACAATATAAGAAAGACATTAAGGAGTTAGAGAGCATCCAAAGGAGGGCAACGAGGATGATGAAGGGTCTGGAGGGGAAGCCGTGTGAGGCGTGGCTAAGATCACTCAGTCTGTTCAGCCTGGAGGAGTCTGAGGGGAGACCTCACTGCAGTTACAACTTCCTCATGAGGGGAAGAGGAGGGGCAGACACTGATTTCTTCTTTGTGGTGATCAGTGACAGGACCCAAGGGAATTGCCTGAAGTTGTGTCAGAGGAGATTTAGGCTGGAGATTAGAAAAATGTTGTTCACCCAGAGGGTGGCTGGGCACTGGAACAGGCTCCCCAGGGAAGTGGCCACAGCACCAGCCTGACAGAGTTCAAAGGCATTTTCACAATGGTCTCAGGCACATGGTATGACTCTTGAAGGTGGTCCTGTGCAGGGCCAGGAGTTGAACTTGATGATCCTTGTGGGTCCCTTCCCACTCAGCATATTCTGTGATTCTGTGATGTTGTAGTTGTTGCTGAGAAGACTTTACCTTCAGACAAGGACGTTCCAATTTCCCATGCTCAGTCAGTGATCAGGCGTACAAGGAGGTGGGAGGGAGCCCAGCCATGGCAGCTGACCTGAAAGGATATTCCATACCATAGAATATCATGTCCTGGCTGGGAGATGACCATTACTGCTCAGGGATAGCCTGGGCTAAGCCAGAAGGTAGTGAGAAATTGTATTTGGCATCACTTACTTTTCTTGGGTTTTATTCTTCTGTCTCTTTCCCCTCTTCATGAAAATTACTATTATTATTATTATTGTTGTTGTTGTTATAATTTACTTCAATTATAAAACTGGTTTTATCTCAGTCCATGGGGTTAACCTTTTTCCTATACTTCTCCCTATCCCATGGAATGGATGGGGTGGTAAGGAGCAGTTATACTCTGTTGCCGGCAGGGTTTAAACCATGACAGAAGTACAATCTATAAATTACCTGCTGAGGAAACTTTTTTTTGGACGTGCAATATATATTAATGTAATTAATTTTCTCTCAGTTTGCTATCTAACATAATGTTAACACACATAATGTCTTATATCCTTTCAAATGGAGGGGTGGGTTTTTTTTGTAAATTAGTATGGTTGTTATAGTAGAATTATGGATTTGGGGAAATTATCCAAGTGTGTTGTGACCTGATTTTTTTTTTTGTCCAGTTTTTCAAGGTTCATGAGTATATTTAACCTCGGAAGTGTGTTTCTTCAGCAAATATTTGAAGTTAGAAATTTTTTTCTCATTCCACTTTAAGAACTAAAGGGTATGTAACATCTCTGCATGGTTCTTAATTAAAGAAGTGAGATAAAAAATATGTAAGAAAACACTACTTATGCAAATAGGTTTCCATTGTAGTTGTAGAAAGAAACACTCTAGAAAAAATGTATAAATAGCTGAATATTTTTCAAAGTATTTTAATATTTCTTGTATATGGTTTATTTCTTCAAGTTTTCTCATACAGCCATGTTCTTTTCAAATGTACACCAAAATTGTTAACATGATAGAAAAAACAGCATTTCAAATACTATGACGGATTTTCTGAAGGATTATAGGAGATAGAAGGGTATAAATAAGATTAAGTAAATGCCAGGTTTTATCCTTTTTTTTTTTTTTTCCTAGAATAGTCATAGACTGCTAACGCTTAATTGGCTTTAGCTAGCTGTTCTGATTTTTTTTTTCTTCAGAATTTTCAGAATTTCCAGTGTAGATTTTAGTCCTGCTGACAGACATCTGCTCTGGGAAGGTTGCCATAACACTGAAATAACAAAGCTTAATTTATTGGCACAGATCAGGAGAAAATGCATCATAGTATTTGGAATAACTTTGCATTGTTAAAATTTACTTCATGGGGTAGGGACACTTCAGGATATCTGTCAGTTATTTATCTGTAACAATGAAGTAACTGTTAATGCAAGGATCTGAGAAGTTTCTTGTTCAGAAATCTGGCTAGGAAGTAGCTTTGCTTGCCAAAACATTTTCTTTCACCACTATCCTCAGGCTGGGGAATAGCAAAGTAGCATACTCAGTCTCTTTGGCCAAATATGCTTAGTCTTTTTCCATACAACTCCCAATTCTGATAGGAGTAGAAAATCTTGTGTTTCTCTATAGCTAAGAACAATAGCTATGGTTTACATCCTTAAAAACATTCTCAGTCATATAATATGCTCATAGCATGCTGATCTATTTAATTTCACTAAGGAATCTCAATTATTTGGTATATAACTAGCTTGAGAAGCAGTTTGGAAATTTATGAAATTTAAAATTAGGAAATCATTTAACTTTTAGTAGTAAAAGAAGCATGAAGGCATTATTAATAGCTGAAAAAGTGAATGATTCACCTTAGAATTTCATTGTGTAGCTATAAATTTGAAAGTTGAATTTTAATTAATCAGGAAATATTATAATTTTCCTCTGAAGTTTTCAAACTTATATAATCAGTTTTTATTTCTGTCTTCTTTTCTTTCCGTCTGCATTTACTGAACTTCAAATGTCAATATATTATACGTATTTTTGTGCATATTAATTCTCTGTCTTGTTTGAGTAGAAGTGGGAGGGATGAACATTTACACCTGTACCATATATGCTTATTTGGAAAACAACCAACCAAACAAAAATACTCCACCAACCAACAAAAAACCAAACAAACAAACAAATAAAAAAACCAAAACCAACAAACGAACAAATAAAAAAACCCAAACCCTGACAGAGTTGTTAAACAAAGAATAATTGTGACTAAGACTCACATTGGTAACAGAAACTAAACATACATGTCATCAACTAAAACATGAGTAAGTTAAATCCTGTATATTAAAGTTGACAACATCTCTAGCACTGTTTTGAGAATGTTTTCTTAGTATAACAGAAGTACTATGCATATATATGTATATATGTTAGATTTCATACTACTATATCTGTTTCTATACTTTATTTGGAATTAATAATTTTGCTTTTGTAGCTCACAGAATGAAATTGAATCTAGCTTTTGAACTACAAGTGAATTAAGTGTTCTTCCAAATTCCTGTTCTACCATATCATTGAAATATCTGGAAAATTCTCCATATAAATATAGTCATAAATAACATAGATTCTAAGTGAAATACTAATCATGTATATAATTATTTGTAAGTCAGATGTCTGAGAACAGGGACAGAAGGAAAAACATGCTGAGTGAAGAAAAGCCTGGAGCTCAAGAAATATAGTTGCTTTTGGGAAACCTAGCTGCCCTCCTCAGGGCTTCATTCTCATGTTCTTCAGACCAAGCACTGAATGTCATGTTTTGAAAGAGGAAGCAGATTCATTTTCTTCTTTAATACACCAGCAATGGAATGTTTCTTATGGAATTTAATTTTAGATATATATACATATACATTTATATGTAGATATATTCCATGTTTTTTAGCTGATGACTTGTGTATGTCTTAATTTATGACTCCTGGTAAATACTCCTTATGTCAGATGTTGCTTCTGAAACATGAAAATGACTTAGTAATTATTCTGGAATCACTCACAAGTTTGATTATTTTTTTTAATGAGAACTTAAATCTATGGTCATCAGTAGTAGGCAAATATTTCAAATACAGATACTGTGGCAATAAGCCACATTCAGAAAAAATAATTATATCATCTGGTCTTTCTTTGTTAATTTAATGAAATAGTTTTATTTTAGTAATATGCTGATTTTTAAGAAAAGGGGAAAGAAATCCTCCCTGCTGCCCAGATATATATCTTTAACTAAACCTTTTTTTTTCTTTTTTTAAAGATTATGGTAAACCAAATAAAAATTGGAGCACATTTGAGTGACTTAGAAATATCTGGTGTTGCTACCAAAGCAGATAACCAAAAATTGCATCATTAATTCTGGCAGCTTTATGCCCAGCCCTTAATATTAAACTTCTGATAACTTTTCTGCTAAAAAAGTATATGATTTTTAAAATGGAAATTGGTAACTGTGCTTTCCCTTCCATATAAATATGTCTGTATGATTTGGCAGAAAATTCAGTATATTCATCTAATAAAAAACCCATAGTTAAATCCAGCAAACTGAGATGTATTCTTTAAAATTGTGTAATATTTGAGCATACATATATTTATTTTCTTTTACATTTTACGGTGAGGTTTTGAAAAATAGGTGTCTCAACTAACAAATCCCAGTGAACTTCAATACGGTTCATTACTGGGAATGCATAATCCTCCTTTGGTTTTATACATTGATTTGGTCATTTGACAGTAATTACAAAACTACTTTCTTGCATATGAATTGTAGCCTAATTAAACTAGCCTGCAGGCAGCCACAGCAATGATGCTGGTTAAGCAGCATTTTCTACATTCCCAAATGCTACAATGTTCTTTCTGGTTTTGCTGATTTCATGCATTTTCTGCCAAGTTAAGCTACCAAGGCAATGCTGTAGTGGAAGTTTTCATTGAAAATGCACCCTTCCTAGGTCTCTTACAGAGATTAAGAAAGAAGCTGGCTGTCCAAATCTGATAATATTTCAGTTAGTAGGTTTTATTTATTACAGATATTATTGTTTACAGAAAAATTGTGGTTTTTTAATTAAAAGTGAATACATTTTGGAAATCTTTAATAATTTGCTTTGCATTTTTATCCTGAGAACTATTAAGCATAAAATCCTCTCAGTACCCTCAGCTGTTGGTCTCTCTGGAGGCCTTAGTTTACAGACAGGTTATTTGTCATAGAACAGATGTTCTAAAGTTAGTAACTAAAGGTTGATATTATACTAGTAAATTGCAGCATTCTTTAGCACACTTTTAAAATACATTTTAATGAGACATATATTAAAATTACATCCTTAATATATCATTAGCAGGCATAGTTATTGTGTGGCATACCTGTGAAGCTTTTTCAACCTTTTTTAAGAACATTTACAAGACCATAATTGGCAGATAGCTTCTGTTTATGTCTTTATAAAGCTGGGCTGTATTGTCAAGACTTTAGCCAGAAGGTTGAGTGTAGTAATTCTTGCTCTGTATTCAGCATGTGTTCACATCTTCTAAATGAGTTGAACATGCCCATGTTAAGATGGATTTGATCTTTAGGGTCTCTTCTGAAATGGTTGTTCCCCTTTGTCTGTTTATAACCACATTGCACAGCTTACAATAATCTTCATGCTGATTAACAGTGTGCCGATAATTCAGAACGATACGTGCACATGTGAAGAACAATTTGTTTTCTGAAATTTCTGCTCACAGAAGTTCACTTACTTGTGGAGCCACATGCTCCATATAAATAGAAATTTTTTTCTTTCATCTGCCAATGTACATTATTTATGCTATGAAAAAAAGTATTTGTTATTTATTTTTAACACAAATCTTTATACTTGTCTTATTTAGGCATACTGAAAATAAATATAAAGGCTCTTTGAGATGAAAGCATAGCTTTCTTTCTGCTTTGTGGCTGTCTTTTCCTTTTGCAGGATTCCCTTTAATCCTTTAAGGCCGTATTTTCAGATGGCATTAATGCACTTGGACCAATGTGGACCACCAGCAGTAGATCAGTATCAGCTGATTTTACAAGCCTCACAAAAACTACAGTTAAAGTTTGTCTCTCATAGAAAAGGACAGTAAATATTGTAGGTGTCAGATCGGCACTTCCTGAACACAGTTTTCTTTCTTCTTTTTATAGATTATCCAGCAATAATCATCCATCTTCGATGAATGCTGGAAAAGATCTCTGAAGGCTTTCCTGTGTGCTGTGCTGACTGGAGCACAGGAGATATATGTCAGTTCTGCCGACATTTGATCCTGCAGAAACAAATTCCAGTTTCCATAGTGGGAACATGACAGATAATTCTCACTCTTAGGAAGAACTTGTCCTTGTTTTTTGTGGTATATGTTTGTTTATTTGTTTCTGTTATATTCCTTTTTTTTTTTTTTTTTATTTTTCTTTTTTTTTTTGGTTTTGTTTGATTTGGTTTTTTTTTTTTTGGTTTGGTTTAGTTTGGTTTTAGTTTGTTTGGGTTTTTTGGGAGGATGAGGACTGCCCATACTGTGTCTTCGTTGGCCATTTAGGATGTTCTCCTGTTTGCCTTATCTTGCTGCATGGTCTAATACTGCATCTTGTATGCAGCTGAATGAGGCTTCCTCTGACTCACTGTCCTTTCCACCCCCGTATGAACAAAGGCTTGTTTTTGACACAGAAAAAAACCAAATAAACTCCCAACTTTAGATAGATTTAGAAGTATATACATATTAAAAAAAGAGGGGTTTGGAACCTATGTTCAGCAGAATAATAAGCAAAGACATTTACCAAGAAACACATCAGTTTCTCCTCATATTCCTTTCTTTGCTGCACCTTTTTTTTTTTCTCCTGATTTTTATCTTTCTTTCCAAGTTTTGTCTTTCAGTATTTTTCCAGATAATGTTATAAGCATAATAAGTCTTCTCAGGGTGCATATTCAAGGTGAAGCTGCATAATCTGATCACTTACCTTGGGTGTGTTTTATTGGCTGAAGTGTATCACTCAGATCAACATTTCTAGTGATTTCTTCAATAGCCTGTCTTTATATACAGAATGAATTCAATTGCTCATATTGGCAGCTTAACTGCTTATCTACCTGAAAGTGTTCCTTCCTTTCATCTGGTTCAATACTGTGGGAATCAGGTTTTTAGATATATTACCTGCCAATCATGCTGCATGATTAGGTTAATACCTGAATTTACTGGTGTTTTAAATCATTGTAGGTGCTGCCCAGAGTGCATAGTGGTCTGTTGGACATGCGTCTCTGTAGGAGTAGAAGAAGCCCTGTGGAAGAAGCTAGGTGAGGAGGAGTAGAACAGGCTTGCTAGGTGGTTCAAGGCCCATCTATCTATAAGAAAGATAGCAGGGGATACTGTGGGAACAGACACCTTTGTTCTTTCTCACGGGGGGTTGTTTTTGAAGTGCATTCCTTTACCATTAGGAGATCAGAGTGCTGCGGCTGCGCTGACCCTTGACATGCGGGCACCGAGGCTGGGGGTTTGAGATCTCTCCGGGGCACCGCGTGGAGGACGGCAGAGATGCAGCCTGAATAAACCTGTAACACCAAACTACAGCTCTGATCCCTGATTTCACCTGCGTATATCTTTTCGGCGCATACAATCTCTTGCAAACATCAGTGATATCCTTGGGATTAAGGTGAATATTGTAACAATGGGTTAAGAAGAGTATTTGTATTTCCTCACAGATTTCTTCAATTGCTTTTTCTTGCATGTGCCCTTTTTGCCTCTTTTGGCTTGATTATCCTTGTGGGTCCCTTCCAACTCAGCTTATTCAGTGATTTTGTGGTCTTAATTTGTTTCTATCCATAGCATGCGTCACTTTGAACAGTCACTCAGATAATGCTTAAGAACTGAAATGTGTTTTCTTTCACACAATTTATCTCTATGAAAATTTTCACTGTAATCCAAAACTTTGATTTTCTCTTTTGTAATCCATATGGAACTGATTGGAAATTAAAATTTGTACTCAAATATTTCCTAACACTCAAATATTTCCTAATACTCAAATATTTCCTAATACAAATGTATATGTGGAAACTAATCAGTACTTCAGATATATAATTAAGTAGAGGGCTGCCAACAGATTACTGAACAGCAAGGCAACAGTTTGATTAATTTTTCTGTATTACCAAATGGGCAGAAATAATTATACTTTTTAACTTGCCATCTGTGCTCTTTCTTTACTTCTGGGAATGTTCATTTCATTACCTGAGGGCACAGACATCATCTCAAAAAGGTAATTTAAACTATGGCTTCATTGTCAGAAATGCAGTGCTCCTAAGTTCATCTAAAAAAGCAACAGGTAGCAGATTTTTTTCACTTTTGGCAGGCATACGGAGTAAAAAACCTCCAGACGAAACAATTAAAATCTATTAAAATTACTAAAAAAACCACCAAATACCATAAAGGAAGACCCTTTGAACAAGTTTAAGAAAATCAAAGTCCAAGGGGGAAAATAAAGTGCTTCATACTGTTTATATGTTCATAACATAATGCTTTCGGCAATGATAAAGTTCATCTTCTTCATAGTAGTTTGTCTGGTGCTATGTTTCCTGTTTGTGACAAAACCAATGCAAAAAAGAGGATAATTTGGTGGTTGTTGAGCAGTGCTTACACAGCATCAAAGCCCTTTCTGCTTCTGTTCTGGCTTGGCCCCAGCCAGCAGCCAAGCCCCACACAGCCACTCCCTCACACTCCCACCAGCGGGATGAGCGAGAGAAATGGAAGTGTAAACCTAGAAAACTCATGGATTGAGATAAAGGCAATTTAATAGGGAACACAGAAGTCACACATACAAGCAAAGCAAAATAACGAATGAATCCACTGCTTCCCATGGGTAGGCAGGTGTTCAGCCATATTCAGGAGAGCGGGGCCCCATCACATAGTCCCCCTCCCTTCCACCGTCTGCACCCCAGCTTTATGTACTGAGCATGTTTTATTATCTGATTATAAGAGATGCCTCTGCCCGAAATAAGGTGCAAATGAGACCATATGCGCAAGTCAATAATACAGATTTTATTTAACAGTAAATGTGAGGGAGAGAGAGAGAGAGAGAAAGAAATAGGAAGAGAGAAGGGGGGGAGGGAGAGAGAGGGGGAAAGAGAGGCTATGTGGTGTTATATCAGAATTAATTCGCACAGCTCCCTTTCCCAAAAGAGTTAAACATTACCAGTGGAACAAGGTTCTTCCTCCTTACATAACAGCAAAAACATGGAAAGGAATTAAAAACATGAGAGCCAAAGCTATCTGCCATTTTTAAGTATACCACCACATGCAACAACCCTTCTTGCCATTGATTTTCAGCTTTCTCTTTTTCAGCTCTTTCATTTAATGTGACTATTCAGCACTAGTACAAAGGCACATCAATTCCATAACAAACTACACGATCCAGAGATAAAATATTATTTTTAATGAGAAAAGTTATCAGCACACCATGTCATACTGGCCTGACAACAACTACAATTCTTGAGGTTGCTCTTTTTGAGAAGGAAGGAAGGGAGGAAGGGAGGAAGAGAGGAACACAACTGATACCTGAACTTTAAAGAGAATGTCAAAATGAAGAAATATGAAAAAGGCATGAAAGGATGGAAGAAATTCTACTGAATGGACTTAAAGAGAAGACTTAAAATCTATTAAAATTGCATTTTATGGAATTTCTATTGTAGCATGGAGGAAACACAGTATTATGTGAAAGACTGAGAAACATGGTCTTCTCTGTACCATCCTCTGTTGTACAGTTATGTGAGTTCATTGTGTGTTTTATGTTCCTCAGTTAAAATAAGCCCTAGAGTAAATGCTACTTTATGTTCCCAACACTAAGCACAAAGATTTCTTTCTGAATAAACTTATATATTTTGTTTGACAAAAGAGGAAATATGAAGTTAAAACCCTGTCAGTTTAGGATTCAGTTATAGTTTCCCAAGGATATTCCTCATTCAGATTTGAATTCTGTAATTCAAATGATGAGGATTTGTAACAATACAGATAAAAGTTCTGACATCCTTTTATTTTTCCCTTCTGTGTCGATATACTTTCATGTGATACTGGGTAAAGCTGATCAAAATATTCATGTAATAAAGCATATGTCTATCTTTCCCAAACCTAAGGAAAAAATGTGTGTGCCTTGTGAGAGACTGGAAGGATTGCTGGCTTGAAACATTTCAGGTGCGTGTGTGTGAGGCAAGGGGGCAAGTCAGGCCTTGCCTTTGGTGAGGCGATGCCCTGCCCCTCACACCCCACACCCTGGGCCTGTATCCCAGCCCTGCAGTGGCTGCCCATCCCTGGCACAGTGGAGGCAATGCTCCACACCTGCCTCTGGAGCCCCTAACCCAGCTCCTGAGTGGCCACCAGACAGGAAGCCCCACCTGGGAGACGGGCCTGGAAAGCCAAAGGGTATTTAAGCCAAAGCATGAGGAAAGCACAGGTCTTGACTCTCCCTCTTCTTGGAATTTCCCTCAACTGAACACTGCTGGAACCATGAGAGGTAGTTATATTTATTCTTTTCTATATCTTTTCTTTCTTCTTCTAACTCACTCTTCTCAAAGTTTTGAGTAACATTTTTCGTAACTTAAAATTGGACAGGCTTAGAGTTTGCTAAATTGAATGGGCTAAGTCAATGCTTTGAGAAATGTTTTATGTTGATTGAATGCTGCTCTAAACCTTTTGCCAAAGTTCTTTGATTCTCTAAAGTTGCCAATAGTTTTTGTTGACCTCTTGAGAATATCTTGTCAGTAATTTTCCTGTGTCTAACTCAGAGTACATGAATAGCCATAAGCCCTTTTACGAGTCATATCGAGTGAGTTTTATGGGCCTTCAGTTCACAGTGATTGTGTTACAAAACAAATACTATTGTTTTGTCCCAGGCAAAGTTATAATCTCATGTAACTGATCATCACAATCAATGACTGCAATTTCAGAAAATTTTATGTCATTCATATTTAGGAGTATAAACACTGACAAAAATATATATACTGTAGATACATTAGAGATTGATGTGCTGGCATATTCCCAAAGGTTTATGGAAGAAAATTTTGTTACATCCCTAATTGCAAGAAATATGTAAGTACTTCTGATTATCTTAGACATAGATAGGTTTTATAGTCATTATTTTGAAGGGTCAACCCAGAAAAGGACTGTGAAGATCTTGTGAACAATTTTGCAATGTAGTTATTGAAAATGAGAGTCTCAGACTTCTATATAACTTGTCATTAAAGGCAAATGCAGATGGTGTTTTTATTTTTGAATCTCCTTTCCATCTGTGGCCTGTATGTATGCAAATAACTGAGCTAATTTCAGATAAGAGGATTCTGTTCAAGTGCAAAATCTCAACTATTCTGGTTTCTGTGAAAATTGAACTTTTTATGAGTGAATTTGCCTAGACAATTGCTCTTTCATTAAAACAGTTTGAAACCAAAGACTATGAATTCCATTTACCAGATGGAAGAAGTATTGCTTTAAATTATTGCATGAGGAGAACACTTTGTCCTAGACAGAATTTCACCATAACATATTTAATGTTTGTTCATTTTTAAAGACAATCATCCTGTCAGAAAAAGTAGTTTTATTTACCCATGCCAAATTCAGTTGCTGATAATAATCTCAGAAAATAAGGTGCCTGTGTGAAGAGCAGAGGATATCTGAATTAATAACTTGTAGTGGATTATTAAACTACAGGCAATATTAGGTTTGACTTTCATCATGGTATGCAATGAGAAAGCAAAATGTTTCTTTCATCAGACATCACTGGAACAACAGCACACACAATTTTTAAATTCACCAAACATATTCCAAGGATCAGAAGAGTCTGCAGGAGGCACATTTTCTTCTGCTTCCCTAAGAAATATCTAATTACTGAACTACTAGATAGTTTATTCAATTAATTTTTTAGCCTAGTACTAGATGTTTTTCAGTTACCTATTTACTTTCATATAGCAACTGCTTATACACCAGACAAGCAAATGAATGAAAGGAACTAAATATTCTATCATTTTAAAATATAACAGTGTTTATAATAAGTAGAGATGGAAAATATTTTTACTTGATTCTGGGGAAGCCTGAAGACAGTGTAGTCAAACCTACTAGCTAATACTTACCAGTTTAGTCACATCAGTTCTTAACACAGAGGTATGTATAGAAATTTTTAATAACTTAATAAAATGTAATATATAGTATTATTATTTTAATATATGTTTAATATATTGTAAACATATTTATTGTGTATTTATATGGATATTATTATACATTTCTATTTATATAAATAGCATTTAGTAAAGAAACAATTCTTTTATTTCCTAGGGAAAAAAAAAAAATCTATATTTGCTAAAGCTGTCTTCTAAGCAATTGTCCATTATATTCTAAAAGTGTGCAGGTTACCAGCACAATTTATTTATGTGTCCATTTTGGGGCAAGTTTCTGAACAAATTAGAACATATCATGATTTTGAAAAGCCTTAGTCGTCTTCTGCTTCTTACTTATCTCTTTTCATTATTAAATTTCTGGTATCTTTTTGACACTTTCAGTTTGAACTCTCCTTCCTATTATAGCACCGATGCTATATTATTCATTTTAGAGGTAGTTTAGCTGCTGATGTAAAAATCTTTCAAACAAGCATGTCTGCCAATCATTTAATATTTCAAGAATATTAATTTCATCATATTTATATTGTGAGAATTTTGAATTGAATGAATGATAAAGTCTATTTTAAATTCAGCATCATCTCAACTTTTAAATAGAATATGAGTTTCAAACAAATTCTTTGGACACTGGAGATTTATGTGGGACCTCAGCATATGAGATGTGTCACTGGCAATTCTTTCATAGACCTCTATTATTTATGTGATAGTTTCACATATGGGCAGAAGAATCATGAAAAAGTGAGTCCTCAAAAAGCTCACCACCAATGAAACCATGGCTTAAGTAAGGTTTGTCAATCAATGCAATTATACACACAAGCTGCAAAAAGGACATAAAACACTCCAACACTGCTTTGGATGACATTATCATGTAGTAATAAACTGCATGAAAATGAGGATTTTCTCATCTGTTTCAATGTCTATTATTTGACCCAATTAACTTAAAGTTTAACACTTTATATCAGTGCTATAGTTCCGTATTCAATTCCTATTCTATAAAATAACAGTGTTGAACACAATGTAACATTTAATTCAACTGTTCAAGCTGTTTTCAAAAATGTATTATGTTTTCTTACATTGCATTGATTTGTACTGCATAATTAACTCAAAAAATTTGCAGAACTACACATAAGGTTGTCAGTTGCCTCAGTACAAACTTGTTTTGATTTCAATAATCTGTTAAATACAGCCTGTAAAAGCTAAAGTGCACAGAATGTTTATAGATATGCCAGACAACATGAAACAGCCAAGATTTACAGATTTAAGTTTCTCAGATTGTATTGTTGTGGCAACAGTGTTTATGGCAATATACTGTTTATTGCATTACATAAAAAATTAAAGTTCTTTAATAGGTACAATTTATGAATATTTACATTAGAAGACATTCTTTTTTCTTACACTGATCTCCAAGCTAACAGTGTCATTATAAAGATTTCTTTTTGTTTCTTATCCTGAGTTAAAGTTAATATCAATATATTTTTTATCTATTATGACAAGAAGCCTTTTGCCCACACTGTTACATAATGGCATCTTTGTTACAGAATCAACCCACAAAAAAAAAAAAAAAACAAAAAAAAAAACCCAAAAAAACCCAAAAAAACCCAAACCCAAAGAAAACCAAACCCCTTAATCAGACAATACAGTCAAGATGTAAAAATCAGAAAATCATGGAAATGACTGAAATAAATAATAAATTATCTGTCTTTAACATTTACATTTTCTGTAGCTTATCTCTTTCTCCAATGCTTCTTCATTGTTTACATGAAAACTACAGTAGGAGCAGGTTACCCATAGAGATTGTTCCATCTCTGTTCTTGGAGGTTTTCAAGGTCGGGCTCAACGCAGATCTGAGCAACTGTTCCTGGCCTCAAACCTGCTCCTGCTTTGAGCAGGATTTTGGACTATAGACCTCCTGAGGGTCCCTTACCACCTGAGTGATTTTGTGGTTCCAGAGTTCTATAATTCTATGGGATTCCATGAATCCCTCAATCTCATTGTGTCTGCAACGAGAATTTGAAGGCGTACACGTCTTGAAATTCTCCTCCCTTTCTCAAACCCTTTTTACTTATTGCTTTCCTTGTAAGGGAGGACTTAGTTGCTCATAGAATAGTGCCAAGATTCAGGATTTAATATCACGGGTTTGCCCAGATGCATCATTAAAAGGGCCAAACTGGAACCTCCTCCTCAGTTCTAAATACAGTATCTTCCCAGGTAAGCAGTTCTGCACATGTGGAAACCTGTCCACACAAGGATAAGTTATACAGTCAGATAATTAGAAATTCTGCTTCTGTGTTAGTTTAAAGAGTTGTTGTTGGTTTGTTTTTTTTTCTGTGAATCATTGTAGCAGTTTGTACTTGAAATAGAAAAGGAAAATATAAGATGTGATCCCAGCTTCCAAAGGCTGTTGTGAAAATCAAATTGTCTGTTTTTATTATGCCAGCACCCAACAGAAATCAAACTGTGGAGGGGTTATTGGCTCAGCACCTCTAACTTGCTCATCTACTGTAGAAGCTTGAACACTCCTTTTGCCAAAATTTCAGTAATTCCAGATTGCTGGACAGTTGTCAATACACAAGGTACTGTCAGATAACACTGTGGGTGGACAAGTGGGAGGTTATTTACTTGATGTAAATGCCTTGCCAAAGTTCAATTATAACCTTTAGGTGCTTGGGGAGCATCTTCTAGCTCTCAGTTTGCTAAACAAATGCCATAGGCACTGTGAGTTTATTAGCTGAATATTTTAAGCTGTCCATGTCAAGGGCAGCATTTTGTAAGGATTCTGAATAAGCATCAATAATTTTCTATTTTAATAGTTCAGTCTATCTAGTATTCCTGGTTACTGTCAAGGGAGAGCCCTGTGTTATGACACTGGCAGAGCTTAGGGCACTTTCTGACTTCCCAGTTATTGTTTTGAGGCATGTGCACTTCATTAGCTTTTGAGCAAACAAGCATTTTTCTTTCCAGGAAATTTGATTGTGCACAATATATTGTTCTTGATTTTGAAGGGATAATGTTGGCTTTGATTTTGCCAGCTGTTCCTTCCCTCTCAGATGGAGATAGCAGGGATTTCCATGGAGACAAAGAATGCATACTTTTGCACAACTATTATAACCCTACAATTTGTATGGTTTCATATACAAACTTTTCCAGATATCTAGAACTCTAGTTTTTTTGAGCAAATACTTTTTCATCATATTCAAGCCTTTAGCTGAGCTGACTAATTTCTTGTCTAATGCATTCATTTGATGTTGGTAAGCAATTAAATTCAATGAAATAAAAGCAATTTTTAATTTTCATTATTAACGTCCACACTAATGATTTTTTTTTTCATTTATATATGTTAGGTTTGAGACAAATAAGGTGTAGCCTAGGGCAAAACAAGAAGCTCTGGCCAGCATTCTTGCAAGATGCTACATTGAAGAGTTGCTTGTGAGGACCTAATCCTTTAAAAGTCACTGAACCTGGCTTCTGAACTAGCAAGAACAATATCAGTGCAGGTCTGCTGATCCTCATCTAAAGCTTATCTGACTCATGCCATGACACAGAAGACCCATGTGTGAAACTGGTAGTTCAGTACCTCAGATTTTTCAGGCTGATGCTCAGTTAAAATTGGCTCTCTTTATTCTAATTTGTCTTACATAGGATAATGAACTTCATGCTGAGAGACAAGGAAATGTGCCAGGAATATTAAAAGCTATGGATATTTCATGTTTAAAACAAACAGGTTAAAAGCCATGCATCATGAAGCAATCTGCTGAGTTGTTTTGAACACCCTCGGTTAAAGATGACAGCCAGGATTGAAAAAAAAAAAAGGCAAGAATAAAACCCTAGTGAAAAAATGCTTTTATATATTTCTTTGATGCCAAGGTGAGGATTAAGAGCATCATTTGTCTGAATAGTAATGTTTAACCAGACATTGAGGAAAGAGAGAAAGCATTTATCTCTTAGGTTGGTTCTAAGCATTTGCATATATAAGCATATATGCACACATTTAAACAGCAAACTAATTATTTCCTACTTTTTCACCTGATCACTGACATCCTTGAGTGTAGCTATAAGCATGAACAATGTAATTTCACAGAACTTTACTCTCAGAGTTTATCTAAATTCTGCTACATGGCCTCAAGTTTTCTTAATGTGGTAATACTTCACTTTTGCTTGAAGTTGAATTTTTGTCTGGTGTTCTGGTCAAAGAACAATTGAAGTCTATGATCCTTGGTTACAAGAACACCTAAACTCATGCTGTGGTCTTCCCAAATCTCTTAGATGCACAACCTTCCTTCCTGTAAAATTTTAAATACACATGTTTTTCAAAGCCACGTTTCCAGGGCTCTCCTGGAACTGAGCTGCATCCTAAGTGGTTCATGCTTTCTCTTAGAATTTGGAAGTCACTGCTCACCTAATACTAAAGGATTATCTCTCCTAACACGTCATTGCAATAAATTCAAATACACTTATAAGTTCATAACTTCTACACATTGCCTAGATATGAGTCAGAAAGAAACTGTCAAAAGTGCTGTCTTAGTAAATAATTGTTTCTGCTTTTTATTATTAATAATAATTTAATTTTTTTCTCCTCAGTTTATCTCTTTAATTATCCAGGAAGAAAGAATGAATTCAAGTGTCTTTTAAGGAAGAAAAAGAAAAGTTTTAATATATTTCCAGTCTCTTGCCTTCTGAAATAGAAAACAAGCAAGTATTGACTATAAATCTGTAAAATATCAGCACCAGGTATGAGAACCCAAAGTCATTTAGTGTCTTTTTAATATTTACGGGATGAATGTTTTGCTTAAATGAAAACTATTTCACCTCTGAATATACTAATTTGCAACTGACTATAATTTAAATGCTATCTTATATCAGTTTCACAATATAATCAATGTAAAAGAGTATTTCTGCAAAAAATGAAATTACTTTTCTTCAGTCTCAAAATTGGAAAGCATTTCCTGTAGAAGAAAAGCCTGAGGCACACGTAAAATGAACTTTCATTATGGAATGACATATTTTGCAATATTTTGATTACTATTTTATTCCAATCTCCTTAAAAAATAAAAAACTCATCTCATTTTGGAGTTTTTCATTTTGTTTCATACCATGAACTAATCATTCAGAAAGGTACATCTGCAACTATATGAAATAAAATATATTATTGAACTTGCTAACATATTTTAAACTTCTCACCTCATGTAGACAGTAAAAGAAGAATGAATCAGAAAATGAAGGTGTAAAAGAGTCTAACATAACTTGCAGATGGAATTTATTCAACGCCATGGATTTTA
>WBMZ01031605.1:0-70577 GCA_013400975.1 Atrichornis clamosus | reverse complement strand
AGTATGGGAGAGGAAAAAGAAATAAGGCAAGAAGGAAGGAAGGAAGGAAGGAAGGAAGGAAGGAAGGAAGGAAGGGAGGAAGGAAAATTAGCAATTGACATGTGAATTAAGCTATAGTGTTCTGTTATAAATAATTCTCAGTAGAATTACAAGCAGGAGGACCCTGAGTTGCCTGTTTTCTGTTGAAGGTGGCAAACACTTTTGTACATCTTTCTAGTTTTCACTAGCCACTCTATGTTGAATGCCCACGTTGACAGGCAAACTTAAGAGGAACAGTATCTGTAACGGACCTTCATAGGGGGAACTAGTCAAGCACTGCCAGATATTTCACAGAATCACAGAAAATGATGAGTTGGAAGGGACCCTCAAGCATCATCAAGTCAAACTCACACAAGACCATTCCCAAGAGTCACACCATGTGCCCAAGAACATTGTCCAAATGCTTCTTGAACTTTGTCAGGCTTGGTGCTGGGACCACTTCCCTGGGGAGACTGTTCTAGTGCCCACCTACCCTCTGGGGAAGAACCTTTTCCTAATATCCAACCTAAACCTCCCCTGACGCAACTTCAGGCCATTCCCTTGGGCTCTTGTACTGGTCACCACGGAGAGGATATCAATGCCTGCCCCTCCTTTTCCCCTCTGGAGGTTGTAGACTGCAATGGTCCCCCCTCAGTCTCTTGAAATCATGAACATACCCTGTGATGCACATCTGGCTCCATCACTGAAACTTCAAACGTCAGGGTCTTTACAAAAGCACCTCAATGATTCACAAGCCACGTGGGTTTTCAGTTGAAAGACCTCCTTATTTTTATAGTTGCAAAGAAGATTCACAGTTGTGATGGGGCAGGGCTGGTTTTTAAGATGTTCACTGGAAGACTGTCAGATGATTCTTTGAAATATAGTCTGAGGTGTGTTTCTGGGAGCAGAACTATTGCACTCTTAGTACTTAGCAACCTAACTTCAATTTAGGATTGTGATATAAAGACTCATTCCTTTGTTTTTTGTTAGTTTGCCCAGGAAAAGAAAAATCATACCCTTTCTGTGGCCTTCAGAAGTGACCTGGTCCTTTTTCAGAATATAATAAAGGAAATAATTAAAGTCCTGGGAAAGGTTTGTTATGGAATCACTGTTTCTCTAGAGCCAGATCAAGTAATAAAGTATTTTACTAGGATACAAAAGGCCCTGGTAATTTAAGAGAGGAGCAAACTTTTTTCCAATATAGTTTCAGATTATATCATCTCTCAGGAATCCTTTGTGACTGGTCTTCTATTTAAAGAGAAATAGCCCCAAACTAATAGGATACTTGACCCCCAATTATAAATTGTTCTACTGTCATAGTCAGTACTATTTTTTATTACTGCTCATGTTTTTTTAATTTCTCCTTCAAATAAATCTAGTCTTTCCACTGTTTTCACCAAACATGGGCCAAAAGAATCAATTTTTGATTCCAAATTCCAAAAACCTGATGCCTCAGGAGCTGGTTCCACAAACTCTGTGTTATTTTTAATCTTGGGAAAATGGTTCTGTGGCAACAGCCAAATCTTCTGTTTCCTGGGATAAGTATCTTCCCTCAATAGATCCCTACCCCTGTAGAGAACTTCCAGTTACTTTCCTGTGTTTATGAGAAGGATTGCCACAGACTTTTTTTGCTTATTTCTGCACACTTTGTCAAACCTGTAAGATATGGCCCAAGGCATTGCTCTACTGTCACATGCATGTGTTTATCTGACACAGCTGACCATATTTATGACAGAGGCAGCAAAAGTAGTGTACCAAGAAGTTTGTGGGAACTCTTTGCCTGACACCACCCATCCGCTGTAGCTCCCTCCCATTCTCCCAGTTACACTCACTTTCCATATGGCAACACAGACCCAGGCCTTAAAATAGATGTTTTGGAGGATTGTTGCCTTAAATGTAGTGATTTTTCAAAGCTTTTTTCTTGCAGCACTAACAGTTCAAATCATCTCTTTGTTGATTTCTCAGCCAATGATGGTATGAAAGTTGCAGTTATGATGTGCACTCAGACCTAACCTAACAGCATGGCCTAAACACCAGATAGACCAGCTTCAGCTGCTAAATAGGATTAGTTCAGTACAGTACAGTATTAATATAACATTTATTGCTTGTGATCCAGGTGTTATTCTATGTAATTCCCCTATTCAGCAGCATCACTGTGTGTCCTGCGTCATGGACCGGCTACTTCTGTTCCTGCAATACCCGTAATATTTCAAGGAATTTCCAAATGTAGAAGATAGGCATAGACTTTTTCCCCAAATCTTTTATGTTATAAAATAATCATATTCACTTGATTTTATGGTTGCTTTCTTCACCAGTGAAAGAAGAGACGTGTTTCTGACTTCAGGTCTAAATGGAGGGCTGAAACAATCCCGGTCCCCAAGCTGCTGGAGAAATGCTCATGTTAGGCAAAACACACGTTGGGCCTCCTCAAGAGAAATCAAAGGGTAGATCCCGTGTCCTGTAAACCAATTCCGAACCTGGACATCAGCACGTAAAGCAGCTCAGAACATGTCACCTTTCAAGGGGTAAAAAAATAGATTATCATATTTAGCTGCCTTTCCATATAAACCCAAATGTGATTGTTTTAACCCCAACTTTCCAATTCGACCCATTTAAGCTGCTTTGTAGATTGTTTTTTAAGGATTAACTCACTAGAGTCTCTGCTATATTACAAAAATACAAGGTGGCATCTCACATTTCCTACAGAGTGAATTGACATTATTTGTAAGCTGAATTGATTTCAGTGGTAGCTAATTGATTTTCATTGGTAGCTAATGCAAGAATAGGTGCAAAATCTACTTTGCCTACAGAAATTGTATTTTGCTTTGGAAAGCCCCAGTTGAATTTTGAAAAGACTTTACAAGTTCACAGGCTCCACCTGTCAGGCTAGTATCTGCAGTGCTTTGCAGAGAAGTCTGTTTCTTGTGTGAGCTTCCTGCAATTGCAATCTCGTCTCCTGTAACACCACTTAAGCACTGGATATTTGCTATACCAAGTAAAGTAGTAGCTACCGCTGCACCTCATCCCTGCTGTACCTCATACAGGCTCACTTTACCTAGGAGAGCCCTCCAAAGCTTTAGCATGAAAAATTTGGGTAAAATGTTTCCCAAAAAAATTTGATTATTTAAAAATGACCTCAAGTTGTTGTGCCATGTCCAAAACTGAGAACAGCGATTTTACCTGGCCTGTCAACCAGACCTTTGTTTGGGCTGGGTTGGTTTGGATAGTCTGGAGTGCTCTTCTGATATGTTGCACCGTGTCAGTATCTTTGATTACACCACTGACAGTATGGCCCACAGAAGGTGTTCAAGGTGAGGTATTCAAAACTGCAGTTAAGACTGTCATATTCAAAGAGCTGTGCAGATATTAATTAAACCCATCAGCATCCTTGTCAGCTGGAAAAAGATCCTTGTATTACCATCAACTTTTCAGACATGGCAGAGGTGAAGTCAGAAATGTAAAGATGTGTTTTCTAACACAACTCTCTGAAGTTGCAGAACAAGATACACAATCAGAATTTTTAACAACCTTATATGTAAATGGCAAAATATTCAGTGTTGCTATTCTGTAATTTCCCCCATTTCAGCAAGTATTTGGATAGCATGTGTGAGGTGAAGGACTGTCTCTGCAACTGGCATTTGCTATAAATAATAAAAATGCAGGGGGCTATTAGAAATGGTGAAGAAATGTCCCAAATCTCTTTTTAAATAAGAAAAAGAAAGACATTGTATTAAAACTTTTTAAAGAAACACAATGAAAAAGTTGTCAAGAAATTTTTTATTCTCTGGGATAGAATTACTCTGTCCAAAAAACAACTTTGTAAAGCCAAGATCCCCCATCTCACATTGGATGGGGAGATGTCAGGTCAAGTTCCTCATCTGAACCTTTGCCCTAACCTACTAGGCTATTAAGGCTTTTTTTTTTTAAATCTGCCTATTGTTTTATTTTCTCCTTCTCTCCCTTGAAAAATTAAAAAAGGAAGAAAGATCTCATATTCTTTCTGCACTGGAATGAAAACAAATTTTGAAACCGCAACATTTTTCACAAAACAGAATTCTTGTTTCCTGCCCAGGCCTATTACTTATTATTATTGACCTTTCAGAGACTCCAATTTGAAATTTTTAGCTAAGTTTCAGAGGAAATCAGTGCCAGACCTGCAGTCAGCTCTTCAAAATCCCCAACTGCCCATTCTGCTAACTCTCTCACAGCAAAGATGCCTTCCCTCCCCAAAAACAGCCCAGGAAGAGAAACCACTAATGATCTTTACCCTTGCAAAGAAAACCATCTGAGTTTTGCATTTGGGCAGCAAGAACTTCTTCTGTCCTTTCCCATAATAACCTGCTCAGATATTTTTTAAACAGCTGTAACTGATGCCGCCCTCAGTAAAGTAAAGGAAAGAGAGGAAAAACACACGCCGCGGCACATTTGACAGTCAGACACCTCGAAGAGAAGTGGTTCAGGCCCCAGGGGACATGGCATCAGAGCCCTGCTGCTTGAAACTCCCCACTCTGACTAGGGTTGGAAAGAGTCATGTTTTTTACACCTTTCTCCCAGAAATGCTCCCCTGAGGCAGATGGTGCTGTGATTAACATTAGGGAAGCTCAGGATGAGCATGACATCATTGTGATGTCATTTCTCCTGTCCCTTGGGTACCTGGGAAGCAGAGTTTCCACATGCACTGCAGCATCCACAGCCACCTTCTTAGGTGCATTTCAAGGCAGTGAAGCTTTTAAAGCCTGTCTCTTGTCCTCTCACATCTGCACGGTTGGCGTGAGCATCCTATCCAGATTTACACTCCCTGTTTTATTAGCACATCAGGCCTGGGACATACCCTCTGGCAGAGACATATGGAATGTAAGTCACTGTGTTACTTGGCAAAACACAATTTCTCTGAGAAGCTAAAGATCTGAGGGATTTTACAGAGAGTACCTTTTTTTTTTCCCCTGAAGAAAGGTCAGAATTGAAGTTTTTGGAGCAGTCTAACATGTTTCCCAGATCTGTCTGATATGCAGTCGTATTCCCATCTTGCTAACCACTAGTCCTCCTCCACCTTATTCTTTGTTGGAAGCTTAAGAACATCTTGTGCATGTATATATATTTAGATAGATGCTGATGCCTTCAAAACGGTCTTTGGACTTGGAAAGGAATAGCGCGGGCAGTGCTTTTTTTCTTGGATCCTCTCTGTAATGAGCTTTTGATTAAAACGTTCTTGGCACCTCCCTTCTAGTCCATCCAGCAAATAAGGCCTCTTTGAAAACATCTAGTTTTCCTGTATCAAAACTCAGCATCTTTGAGGGAAAGCTTTGTTTTCTCCAACAAAATGTGTCAGGATGATGAAATACACTAAGGACTTAGTGATCAATGAAATTAGAGGTCGTGTCCATTCCTGATGCAATACAATTACCTGTACCAACAGTCAGAGGCTGAATTCAACCTCTTAAAACATGTAGGACTAGATCACTCTTGGGCAGGAGCCCAGAAAACGTATGCCCTGCCAACTGAAAGCAAAATTGGAGCATGAGCTTGTTCTTACTGCATATACCTAATCATCCAGTGTAAACTAGTTGGGGCCCTCTTGAGCTGGCCCCAGGAAAGATAAACCCTGGTGGGTTTTTAGAGCTTTTAAGAGAGTATATTGTGAACAACAACAACAAAAAAGACCCCAATAAGAGAACCTGCCTGCAGACGCTTTCAAGGAAACTGAATCCTGACATCCAGAACCAAATACAGTTCATGTGTGCATGACCAGAACTCCACTGGTGTCAATCATTTACCATAGGTCTGGCTGTGGCTCTGTAGGCTCCTTGCATGTAAATGTGTGGCACCAGACCTGGATGATTTTGAGAGATTTGCCCCTTTCATACATGAGATATGGTCCAAAATGGAGATGTCTTCTTTCTAACATAGCAGCTTTCATATCAAAGGACTACTTTTGCTATGTCATGCTTTTTAGTCAACTAAGAGAGGACACTACGTGTCTGGCTTATATTTGGCATGTCCTTCTTGGCAAAGGAAGGTAATTTCCTGCGATTCACCTTAGCTGCTTAGAAAAGACAAAACATTTCAGTGAGCAATGGTCTGTTAAAAAGGCTGATCCTCTGGAGAACAGCTTTTCCATAAAGAGAAGATGGCCACTGGAGAAGAAAAGTAGGAGGAGAGGTGCTGAGAACTGTCAGATGTTGAAACCACATGCAGGGTATAAATCATGGAGATATCTTTGGCTGTGATCAGGCTTGGACTCAGAACAATTCCCAACAAGGGGTTCTAGATGCATGTTATTTCAGGATCTTATCTTGATGAATGGATGATGGCACTTCAGTGGATATTGCATTAGCCATTCTGCACTTTTACTGCTAATAGGCTGTAGGGTGAAGACAAATTGTCTCCTTTCCCCTCTGAACAGTGTCAAGATTAAACAGTGAAAGGACATGGAAAGAATAATTGCTTAAGGCTCTGGCGTGATGTTTTCTCCTGTACAAACATACAATTAGGCTGTCTTAACCTCCCAATGTAGCAATAAACACCACTTCACAAACTAATTTACAGGCAAAAGTCAGAGACAGGGCTGGAGCTGTGCTCTGCAAGGCGAGGGCCCTGTCATTCAGCCAAAGGGGCAGTTCCACTAATTTAAGCCAGCAAAAATCCTTGTATGCTTTCCTCCAACTCAAATGAGACTGAAATAAAGTCTATACATTTGAATCATTGAGCAAACTAGCTAATAAAAACTGCTTTTCTGACTGGTCATAAAAAAAGAATGTAATTGGTCATACTCAAAAAACTACCCAGAACAGGGAAGTGAGGGGAGCAAGGTCTTAATAATATTGACTTTTCTAACACTTTGTCATTTTTCTGCCTGCATCACTATCTGTCAGTCAGTAGCACATATAGACATGTACAGTCAGCACACATTTCTTCAGCCAGGCTGAAGGCAGGCCCAGGTTTGCACTAGAGACACCGCACTTTGCATGCACCACATGCTGCCCTCCTCTCACCAAGTGGTCACTCAAATCATATTCAGTGCTCTATTTGCAAATACAGGACCAGCTTTTATTTTCTAAATGTGAAGAGCAATACAAACTGTGAAATAGGGACTGGCAAACCTTGGCAAGGGTTCAGAAGGAAAGCTATCCCAGGTCCTCCCCGGACTGGATGGGGTCTCACGTCCATCCCTGTGTCACGCTGGGCACCTCTTGCAGTTGTAGGCTCTGCCCTGACTTTATGGCCACTGAGCCACATGCAACTCTGTGTGGAGGACAGATTTCTGAAGAGATCTTACAAGTTTTCTGGACCCTAAAATTTTCTGTTCTAATTTACCTGACTTAGGTGAAAAGAGTCCCAAAGCCACCACAGCCTGAGTGAGCTACTCCAGACTCCTGAATAAACCTGGTGTTAAGACACAGGCATTGCCTAAAACCCAAGTCATGCTGTTTTCATAGTGAATTCAGATTGAAAGAGCGAACTTGTGTTGCCTAACCAGAGTTAGGAATGTGCTTTATTTGGCAATGCTAGACCATCTGTGCTAGACCAAGAAATCCACAGTGTAATCTTTAAAATTACACTGGTGTAAAAAATCTCTGTTGTTGTCTGTGACGCCCATGGCACAGATTCTCTGTGAACCTGACTGGAATCACAGTGTCACTGGTAACACTGGAAGGGATCCAGTGCATCCAGTCCTTTGGATTCTGACTTGAGTGGGTTCTAGTTTCAGGCATTAGTCCCTGTCCCAGGGAGCAGATGGAGCTCCCCTCATCCCCACTGCATCTTCATTCTTGGACTCTGCCAAGACCCCAGGTGGAACCAATCTCTTTTCCAACCACTTTGGTGTCAAACAGACTTCTGGGATGGTGAGTGGGTGCAGATGGGCATCCCCTTCCCAGAACCAGTACTTCTGACCACTAACATTCACTGCTCCAGGAGCCTTCAGCCTAAGGAGGGAAGAACCTAAAGAATGTAGCTTTCTATGAAGTTGGAAAAGTGGCTGACTAGACCCTTTAGGTCTTTGGAGACTCCATTAAGGAGAAACGAATCACACACTGTATAAAGAAGTAACACAAAAATATTCCCTTCCTCAAGGGAATCTGTTCACTGGCTTAGGCAATGTGCATCACGTTATTCACCACATTCATCACTAGCTATTCACTGCAGTGTCATCTCTTTTTTCATATACTCAGCCTGCACGATAGGTGTTTTCACTTTCTGTGACAAGTCAGGACAATTGATAATTTTGCCATTTGCAAAGCCATAAAGTACTGACCTTTGTCAGCTCTCTTTGCGCCAGCTTCGCAAAAGCATGGTAAGCTTTATTTCTTACATGTATTTCCCCCAATAAGCTGTCAGTGTGGCCCACTGTCCATTGTCTTTTCTAATGTGTCCCCTAAGGGTAAATATGACTCCAGATGAAAACAACATTTTGCTGAGGCTCTTAACTAGCCCTTAGAGTAAGGCTGTGCCTGGCTTTGTCAAAAACAGTATCACTTTCTTCAATAAAGTATTTTTGAAAAGCAACAGCACCTCTGTATTTTCAAAGGTGAGCCAGCTCTAGCTGTACTGCTGAGAAACTACAGTCTTTCCATTCTTCCACAGCCTCTAACAGTATAACAAATAATAAGGTTACCAGAGGGTATGCAGCTTAGTGAAAAAAAACCTAATCAGATATCTTTATTTCCCACAAACACTTACAGCTGCAGCTTCTCTGCCAAAAATAAAGGGTGGTTTTTCCAATGGGTTTGCTAAATTCAGTATCTCACTGGGAAAGTTCTATTGGAGGGAAGGGCAAGAGAGCATATGACTAATGAAGGCAAATCCCAAGAGGAGTGACAGACCTATATCAAAGTAAAAGCTACCTGTGCTGCTCTGAATTGGGGTTTTACCATGGGGTAAACATGCATCTGGCAACAAAGATATATCCTAAGAGCAAAGCTGTTTCCAAGAATTATAAAACTGATGCAGAGGTCTTTTTCTCTGAAATGTGAGTAAAGGCTAGTGAGATACTGATGAAGACCGTAGGTTATGTCACATCATCACTAACTCACTGGTTTTCTCATTTAAAGACAGCTCACATATTCAGGGAATTGCTGTTCATCATCATCAGGTTCCAGTCCCAGGAACTGCAGAGTTTCACCCAAATCATGCTTATGAGGGGTTTCAAAGCTTTCATCTCTACCTATGGTAATCAAAGTACTTTCTGTCTGTTCTCATAGCAAGAGCCTCCTGAAGCAGTCTGTGTGAAAGGCCACTGAGTATTTCAGCCCTACAGATGAGCTATGCGAGGACACAGGCAGCCAGAGCCAGCTGAGAGCTGTAAGATCCCTAGGTAGACAGCCCAGTCTCTTTGTCATCTCTGGTGCAGGTGCTGGAAACATGATCTTTCTGATGAACAGAGCAATTTCCAAAGGGAAAACACAAAGAGACTCAAATCCCTCGGCTGCCTCCTGCATCCATCCCATCCCACCCAAATATCAGTCATCCGGATGAAGACACAATGCAGTTGCCTGTATAAAATCATTGACTTGGAGGGTCTGCAGGATGTTTGAGGTCCTATGCTGAGGTCCATCTCAGTGGGAGATCCAGTCGCTCTACTTCCACTGTCTTCCCAGGCTTTGAATTTGAGGGAATGCATCTTATTCTGGGAATCTGGGGGAACTGCATCTTTTTCTGGGAATCTGCTTTGCCTGGAAGCACGTGCCCGCAGTCTCGGCAGGGCTAGCAAGCTGTTCACAACACACAGTTTCAAAAGCATATGGGCCAAAAGTCAATGAGACTTTTTTCCTGAGTAATAAGTCTGTGTTGTCCAACATCAACAAGCAGCTATTTCGGCAAATGTGTGACAACATGCCGCAAACCTACAGAGCAGTCTTCCCAAGAAATGCCACCAATGCATTAGGCTGTCTGCCATGATATTCTGGGCTTATGAACAGCAGCAAGGCAGCCTGGGATTGACTCAAGAGCTGAAGCAAAAGCTGGGGCTTTCCTGTGAGCGGCATTCTTGTCTAAATTAAAACCCTGATGTTTTATACTGTGGAAGTCAGTCTTGGAAAATGGGGGATTCATCAAGGTAAGGAACAATTTAGTAGTTTAATTATGAGCCCTTTAATGTCTTTTCATAATCAGTTAATAAATACCTTAACAATAAAATTGAATTTAAGCTTTTAATAGGCTGTGTTGGATTGAGCCTAAACAAAAGAATTAGCAGCTCCAGGCATTGTGCAATAACTTCTCACTGCTTGGTGCCAGGAGAAACAAAGCATTTCAAGTACATTTTTTTGTACCTCACTATAATAAACGCTTGTAATATTCCCCAATTTCTGGAGTGTAAGATGCAGATCTTATTTATCACAGTATGTGACACATCTGGCACATGGATCAGGAAACAACTGTTTTACTTCATTTCTGTCATCACCTTCCAACAGATTTCTTTCACATTCCAATTTGGACGAGAGAACTTGGACTTTCTCTCCATAAGTTCTCCATTAACAGTTTCACAGCAGCGAGCACTATTGGTTCGTTCTCCTTCCACAGCAATTAGTTACACCAAGCTGCATATTTTGACTTTTACTACAAGCAAACATGTAAAATCGCTGGTATTTGCTCCTATCTGCTCCCAGCGCCTCCGAGGCAGGCAGAGCAGAGATGCTTGCTGACTCTCAGTGCCTCTGTTTGGTACCACTTACAAGTGGCATCGCTGCCTGGGTGTGCGCTGCCGTTTTCTGCCGCCTCCTGTCGCTGTGATGAACGTGTGTTTTATTTACAGTAGGGCTTTTGTTATGTCACCGAGGGTGTTTTGCAGCTGAAGGGAGCGCTCTGTCTTCTGCTCGAGCAGGGGCAGGCGTATCAAACTCGGAGCTTTGCAAGCTGCACAAACGACTGTGCACTAATAAAGCTTGAAAAGCTTGAATTACACTGGAACCCACAAAAATTTTCAAATTAAAATTCCATATTTAGCGGCCCCCTGTGGGCCGTGATTTTATTTAGTTAAATCCCCTCTTGAGGCCAATTAGGTAGACACTCTTCTGCACATGCACACACCAGCACAAAAAAATAAATATATAGGACTAGTTAAAAAGGAGAGGGTAGTATATCACTCATCCATTCAAAGACCGAAATTCTTTTCTCTTCTGTTGTCCCTGAAAAGAGCATGGCTGTCAGAAATCAATAAAAGTACATGCAAACAGTACTCATTTTTTTATTTCTAGGCTGTGCTTTAACTTTCCCTTGCTTCTTTCTGCAACATCTAGTAAATTTTCACTGTCGCATACGGTTTCACCAAATGTATAATAAATGCAAAACCTCCAGTGTTACTGGCAGAGAAGGGCCGGATGCCTTGTTTCTTAGCCTGGAAAGTAAAGAGGTGCTGTGAAAATAAATTCCTCAAGCAATTGATTGAAATTTATCATCACTGAATAAAGTGCATGCAGGGAGTGGGATAAGGATGCGCTCCACTTTCCACCTGAATCCCATTAAGTGCAATAGGTTTGTTCCAGCAGTGAGCCCAAAGAAATTCTGACTCTATAAGCATAGAGTTAATTCACCCATCCCTACAATTTTTAATTTTTTGTTGTACAAACTGTTGGGAAGGAGCCAGCTTTCTTGCCGTCACCCTCTGCATTGGAAGTGGAAACTTTGTCTTCTTTGTACCAAGTGGCAGATACCACATGCCCCATATGAAGAAGGAGTTAATAAAATGCATACTGAAGGTCAGAGGTGATGTTTAGGTAATCATGATTTCTCCAAGTGGGGACAACAAAGGAAAAGTTATTATAACTGCTACAGCTCTCTACAGCAAGGGGAAATAACAACTTGTGCTTTCACTACCAGAGTAGGTTAAGAGTCCAAAATTATAAGTTCTTTGAACTTTGTCAGATATTTAGCAACAAAAGCACCTTCCATGGAGGTAACACAGTTGTGTTGAAGTGCTTACAGGAGAGGGTGTCTCTCCTGCCTGGACAAAACAGCCACCACAGTGTGCTCTGGATTGAGCAGCCTCCCAGCGTGGGTGGGGGGCTCAGGGCAGAGGCAGCGTGGGGGTCTGCAGAGCGTCTCCTGGCGTACTTTGGGACCAAACATGAGGCATGGCTAGGAGCCACTGGCTGCCTCTGTGCTACGAGGAAGTCACCCCTAGTATGGAAAAGGAAAAGCCAGCTCGTGAAATTCAGCAGCTCAACCGAATTTTCAGGATAAGCATCTTTCTGATTATCCAAGGAACTGCATGGGGTTTGTGCTCAGATACACTGGCTTAAATCTTCGAGAACAACATAATGAAAACGAGAGTTAAGGAAATGTGCCTGAAATAAATGTGATTTTACGGCACTTGAAAAGAGATTAGGGAAAAAAGTCTATTTTGTTTTACAGGGGCTTTTATCCTGTGCTCGTTGCTACAGCATCCGAGCAGCATTTAGCTGCTCCCATATGTTGTTTCTTCTCTCATCTGCCACACAGGGGCAATGCATCTGCAACTACTGTCATGTCTGGGGAGGCTCCCACTCTGCCTTTTCAGAGAGATTGCACAGAGGCCTGGTAGGGACCACTTCTGCCTTCATGCTTTGTTTGGGATTTATGTTTGAGAAAGTCAGGTGCAAAAAAGAAAGCTTATTAAACAAGAAAAAAACACTGAAGCAAATTCAACATTTTCTTCCAGACCAAGGGTAAAGCTGCATGGGAGAATCCTTATTCAAGATATGCATCAGGTAAAAAAAAAGTCACTTAAAGGGAATAATCTCAAAAGACTAAGGTTGTCATAACTTTGCAGATCTGTAAAAGCCTTCAACATAGATACACCAAAGATGTATATATCCATCTCTGAATCTGATTCAAAGTCTGTGAAAAGATGTCTCTTAGGCTCAAACTGAGATGTGGGCCAATTGAAGGAAGAAATTTTGCTGCAAAAAATGGCTTTTGGGTACTCAATTACTGCAGTGTAGGTCAATTTTGCCCTGGTCTTTCAGGAATCCATCTTTGTAGAGTGCAAGAGACAGGAGGAGAGAGTGAGAAAGACTAACATGCCCCACCACACATACACCTCAAACCAGAGAGAAAATAAGAGACCAAATTATGAGTCTTCTCCATGTTCCCCCAGAGCCAGGATCTGCTTCCCATCAGACACCTTCATGTGCACAGGGTTGGGTCTGGAGCAGTTCCCAAACTCAGTTTGTACGATGAAGAAGGTAGATGCTGCTGTAGAGATATGAATCAACAAATGCCACTATACCTCATCTGCATCAGAAGGACTGGTTTCTCTAGAAACTAAAGAGAAATGACACATCTCCTGTCTTTGTATATTTTCTTTCTATTTACCTAAAGCACACAAAATATAGAGAGCATTAAACCCATCCTCCATAACTTTATGGCAAATATGCAATTTTAATTTATTCAAAAACACAACAGATCTCACACTGCCTATGAGAACTGCAAGAACTCAAAGGCTGCAGTTTACAGCCAAACACTGAGCTGGTGTGAAGGTCTGTCAGGGGGCCTGGAGTGCTGCATGGACAGGCAGCTCCCACCTCTCTCATGCTAATGGCAGGACTGGAACACACAACTTATCTGCCTGATGTTTTAAAAAAATGAATTTGTGAGCGGCCTCTAATGATGACTGCAAAAGCAGTCTGTAGGACAACTAACTAGAAAAGATGTTCCATCTGTAAGTTAAGGAGGCAGATACTTATTTCGTTCCGCGGGGAAAGCAAGCCCTAAGCCCTTACCCATCCCCCTCCCCTGGAGAATTGAGTAGGAAGCTGCACGCTGAAATTCATTGAGTTTCCTCTACCCTACATGTGTTATTCCCCTGTAGGGGAGAATGGGGCCCTTTATACCTCCATAGCTCTGGGCTCTTTGAGTAATGAAGGGAACACATTTATAGGTACAAGGTTTGGTGTTTATTGATGCTACCCATTTTTCACCGGGTTTAGCACTCTGTGGGGAAGGCACATGGACTTTCCAAAACACATTTTATAATCAAGCCATTTCAAGGTTTATGCGGTATAATACGTTTAACTGTCAAATTGTAAATAAAAGTCACTGCCCAATGCTAAGCCTCCTTCAAGACATTATAGTCAGCTACATCCTTAATTATCTGATTTATAAGCAACTCGCCAGCTCTGTTGTCTGTGTTACATGCACATGTTGTTTGCCTGGCAGATGTAACATGCAAAATTATCCTTCTGGAAGGGCTTGTGGGCTTAACCTGCCACTGCCTCACCCTTGACTCAGTGAAAAGGGAAAAAAAATCCACCATAAAAACAAAACATATTCTTGCCTCAACCTCTTCTTAAGTGGGCCTTAATTTTTTAATAAACCTGCCTGCACTGCTGGGTGTCCTGTAAGGGATGCCCTCAGCTGCCGGGTGTGCGGGTCCCCAGGCCCTCCCCAGCCACTGCGCTCCCTCTTGTGGCAGCACAAAGAAACCCACAGCACAGGGGATGTGTTCTCAGAGTGGCCAGGAGTGCAACACACCTCCAGGTGCATGGAGGAATGGTGTTTCAGGAGGCAAAACTACATGCATGTGCACAAAAGCCTAGGCACTCCCAACCCGTAATAGGTGTTTCCCAGACTATATTCCTAATATTAATCAGTGGAGAAATACCTTGCTAGGTGTAAAAAATCTTGTGCTGTAGTTTAATGGAGGAGACCCAGGTGCCCATAGCCTGACAGGGAGGCCCCCACACACCCAGCAGAGCTCCCCAGCTCTTCTGGAGGCCATGCAGAGGGGTCCATCCAGTGAGGCATGAGGAGTATTGAACATTTCCAAAATCACGCATCCAGTATTGATTTAACAGTCTGGCCCTGGCAAACACTGCTAGCACAAGGAAGGCTTACAGAAGTTATTGCTCTGCCTTCGTCTGCCTTTTGCCTGCCAGCTTAGCACTCCCTGTTCAAATAGCAGTCACTACAAACACTCCAACTATTTACTTCTCAGTGTGTTATATCCCACCAAAAAGCAAACCTTATTCCATGAAGGAATAAACAAATAAAAACATGCCATCTCAGATTACATCTGAGAAACAGGTACCCCATCAGTTTTAGGTAGTAAATCAAAAACCACCAAAGATGGTGAAGTAGCTCTATTCTTTTCTGACAGCACACCCAGATCAAACACTTCTCATAGCAAGACAGAAACCCATAGCAGGAAGCTCTCCTTTGCACAGATTCATTTGCTATCTGGTATTGATGTGCTACTTAATTTATTGATCTCAGAGGAATGAGAATCCAAAGGCAGTACAAACTGCATTCTGTGAAAGTTCTTATGAGGGAAAAGGTCTTAGCTACTCTTCTTTCTTGTAACTCTTGCTGAAAATGGGCACCCCTGTCATGTTCTCAGTGTATTGTTGTGGTATAAAAAATTCCAGGTCACTTTAAACCTGACAGCTTGTCAATATGGCTGCACAATAGGCCTTACTCTCTAGCTTGTTCCAGTTGCTCACTTTGTTGGTACAAACTCTGTAGATGTTCATTTAAATAAATAAATTAAATAATTTGTGTGGAAACGTGGTCTTTAGTCCTTATTCTTACTTTCAAATTGAAAAAAGCCAATCAATTTAATGGAAAGATGTTAAGGGGACAACCCATGTTAGGCCCATAGAGAATGGGTTATTAATTTCCCCTTTTTTTTCACCATTTTAATATTGTTCAGAGATTACAAATCAATGCATGTGAAACAGCATGGTACAAGGGAGTCTGTAAAAAAGACATGTGAGGCTAAAGGATGAAGACTTCCACTGAGGCTGTGTTCTACACAACTTTCACAAGAGAGTTTAATTTATGCCATGAAAGTCCCATGCTGCTCATCTGGGGTATTACGTTTCCCCTTTATCACCCAGAGAGTACTGACATCCCTCCTTTTCTCATCTGGGAGCAAGGACAGGTGCCACAATAAGAGTTGTCTCCCTCAAGACTGATTAAGCCTGTGTTAAGAAGAAAACCCAAAAGGTGCACACTCTTTCCTTGTTGCAGGAACAAAGTGTCAGCAGGATCAAAGGATACATCCTTTCTCCTATCTCCTTACACTTCAGCCACATAAAAGTGACTAGACTTCAGCTGGACTGAAAAACTGTGCCACTGCAGGAGCCTGGACATCCCTCAAGCTCTGGCTTTTAATTTGCAAGATCACAACAGGGAACTCACCCTCTAAGAAATTGCGGAGCTTGCAAAGACAAAGATCTTTTCAGCTTTCATTTTTCCCTGTGGTCAATGACCATGCATGTGGTGCCATCTGGCCTCAAAACAATGCCAGTGTAGAAAAGCAACCTGTAAACAGCATATTACGTTTCTTGCAAAATATATTTCAACAAACAGAAGATGCAATTCAATACAGAACTCCATTACTTCAGCAGCAGATGGACAACCAAGAACATGGATACTGTAACATAATTATTTGTATTCCTGACATCACAAAAACATACATTGATCTTGTACAATCTGTGACCTTTACATGTTCAGTATGTCAGAAATCTTGGGTGCTGGGCAGAGACCACCACTCCTACACCTGCACACCTGAAAACTCTGGATGGTGAGGAGGACTGAGAGAGCAGGAAATCAAGGAGAAATCTCACAATCATATAAACTAATGGCTCCCATTTGCCTCTTTGCTGCCAGCAGCATATTAAACCTCTGAACATAAGAAAAATGTCTAAGAAACTAGGTTTTTTTTGTAATTGTCCACCCTTTTCTTGGAATCTAGTGATCATTATTAATTGAAAGTCCAACATATGTTCGCATTAAAATCTATTAGGAAAAGAAATTATCTCCACCCATCTTCAGTGGGATTTCAGGACTATTTATCACCGTGACTCTGCTCCCATTTTAGTGAGAGGTAGTTTTTCATTGACTTGAGCAAGGACAATGTTAGGTCTATACTGAGAGTTTTAAGGGAGAACAAAAATGCTGATTACAACAGGCTCCAGACAATAATAGTATCACTTTCTTATATTCAGAGCAGTAAAGCAAAAATAAAACAAACAATAAAAAATTGACAAAAGAAAAGGGAGGTCATTCTAAGTTCAGTTTATTAAGAGTTACAGTTTGATAGTGTTGATTTCCCCTGAGTTCAATAAAGACAAATTCAGAAAAAAAGAACATAGCTATCCTTTTCCAAAAGACATTAATGAAGAAAGGTGATAATGAGATTTGATTTTATCTAATCAGTGAATAGCCCCAACAATACTTCATCTCGTGAAGTCATCAAGCTGCTGACAATCATAATGCTACATGTAAAACTACACAATGCTGCAGTGATAAAAAACATGTTTAAATTAACAGGCTATCAAGGGCAAAGAATGAACTTCACACACACACTTAGCACACTGAGGAGTGCTTACTCTCTGAGATCAAAACTCCTACTTGGAAATTCCTACACGAAAGAAGAGGCTCAGTGTTCCAGCTGTACTCCATGGATATCCCAGTACAGTTGGAGAAGCCTCAGCAGTGGTCACCTCATTCTTATCTTGTCACTGAAAGAAAAGTCCCATTGGCTAACACAGCTGTCTAGTGTCACTCGAGATACTCCATGGTACCCGAGACACCCTCATGGGGTGTGCCAAGACACACATCATGGCAGATGTGACACAGGACCCTGTGCATAACCATGTCTGTCTTAAGCAGAAACTAAAGCTGATGGGACACCTGTGGACAATTCAAACACTGTTAGGTGCCTAAATTTGGGCAACTGGCCCCCCTGAGAACACTGTAAATGATCAAGTTAAGGTGTCTTTTTCTTGAACTTAACCCCACCAAAGTCAGATGGAAATGCCAGAGGTCAAAAAGTAAATTAATAACCCTAGCAATACCCCATACCTGAATGCAGTGTAATTTGGTTCTTCATCAGGCTTTAGGTAAACAAGTAAAACAATCCAGATACTGCAGTATTTGCAGTCACCTTGGCAAATATCTTGTCCCAATCACAAAAAAACCCTCAACAGACCCAGCTCTTCACAATCTGCACTAGGTGCTTATGATTTGGGGAGTAAAGGCAACACTGCAATTATGGCCTTTAGAGAAATTTTTAAACAGAAAAAAAATAAATTGATACAAGAGAAAAGAGCCTCCAGATTCAGCAAAACCTTTGAAACTCTTTACTTCTATCAGCAATCTGAATACACCTCATGCCTCTGACCACAAATTCTTCATACCTTTGTGAAAAGAGCAGAATGTCTCATTTCAGTTTCCAAAAGATTAATACAAACATAATCTATGGGCACTCTTGATGGTAGATGCCAAATATAATTTGGGGGTTGGAAATTGCTGTTGCTTCTACCATCACTGTTTCCTTCAAGCCAAATTGGAAGCAGATTGCAGAGATAATTCTGCCATTCCTGGTCCACACACACATGAAGGACTAGCACTTCTCATCATAGCATCACACTGACGAATAATTGGATTTAAAGATAAAAGCGGCGGGTTTTCACAGGGTTTGAAAGATGCCATTGCAAAGAGTGGTGCAAATAGAGTCAACAGAAGCCACCTTTGGCATATGAAGCCCTTGAGTGGGAAAGTGGTTGGAGCTGGGACGTGTTTCTCAGAGGTGTCACGTAGGCTCCACCTGACATGTTCAACTCCAGGTACCTGGGTTTTGCCCTTCTCAAAGACTTAAGGATGCTTTTTGTTTTTATATGCTTGTATACACTCAAGAACTTAACACAAAACTGAAACATTAATGAAACTATGATGGCTATCTCAAGGAATCAAGTAAGGATTAGTAGACCAAAGTTGCCAGTATATTCAAAAAACAGAGACCCACACTTGGAGTAAGTATGTGTCTGACATAAATACTCCATCTAAAATACACCATGATTCAGTACTCATGGACTGTTAATAGAACATGCAAGATTTCTTTCCTAGAAATGGAAAATAATCTTAAAATAGTATCAACATGCATGAGAGACTTTTTGCAAATCTGGTAAGCATATATTGCGTGGCAGAAGACAAAGACTACCTGCGAAGTAAACATATTCCTCTTTAACCACTAGCCTAAGGAATCCATGCAGAATCAGATATAAATTTTGTGGTGGTATGGATTGTGTGAGTGAAATATATTCACTAGTGACATCTTGGAAATACTCTTACATGAACTAAAATTTAATGTATTATGGAGAATAAAGTCTTTCTCACTTTAACAGCCTGATCCAAGCCCTGAAGACAAAAGAAATATTCCCATTCACTTGTGTGAGTGCTGGACTAGACTGATACAGAGAAAATAACAGACCATATGTTTCTGATTCCACTGCCTTTTGGTGGTGAAGAACAGACACTTCTTTGACTAAGGAAGTACTAGGACTCTCAAAGAGAGCAACCCCTGATTTACTCCATTCTGGGAGGAGAGTGTGACCTGCCCTTGAGTGTATGCCTTCGTAACTCCTTAACACGTGGCAGTAAGTAAATCCTGCAGAAAAGCTGCTGAACTTGCACATGCAGTAACTTCTAAAGTAAACTCCATGTCTGCCAAAACGTGTATGAGGAGTCAGAAATAACTTACAATATGGCAGGTGTTACAGTGCAATAAGGGCATATCTTAGATACATTATAAAACAGAGACTGAAGTTGTTCCAGGATCTAAGAGTTTTTACGATACAGGCTATGAGGTTGCTATTTAGATTAAATTCCTCCTACCTTGTCTTCAAACCAATTTTTTTCCCTTCATTTGCTTCATTCACCACATTTAGATGCCACCAGTTTGGATTTCCTTTTCTGAAAAGGAAATCCCCACTTCTCAGCACGAAACCTGAAAAGCTTTCAGTCTTAGAAGGAGCTGCAGAGCCTTCATCCTACAGCCAGGTAACCTAAGCCGTGTGGAAATACAAACTGTTCACAACCTTGAAGACCTTCTCAGCGGGCCAAGCTCAGGACCTAAGCCAGCACCATTAATACCTCAAGCAGCAAACGGCATCAGTTAGTGGGAAAGTAAGAAGGCAAGGAAGCGGGAAGCATTGCCAAAGCACAATATGTGTGCATTAAAGCACCACTCTTGGAAAAGAGATGCTCGTGTTAGTTCTGTGCGTGCCAGTACATCTCCGTGACAATGCTGAACCAGGAGATGCTGACTTTTGTCTTGCGAGCAGGATGCTGCCTCCCAGTTAACCAGACCTGTCTCCAGTGGGATGCTGCCCCGTGACTAATGAGCCTTGTTTCCCAGCCCTCTGCAGCGTTGCTCCTGCACAGCAACACAGCCCCCACCAAGTTGGCCTGCCCTCAGAGCCTGTGGAAAGCACATTTCTAGGTAGGGTATATGCTCCGCAATCCCAGAAATCCAGCTACGGGGGAACTCTTGAGTCAAATCAGAGGGACTTCACAGCTCTAAGAATCTGACTTTTTGACCTTTCTGAAAAATCTCACACTAGATCTTACAAAACTGGCAGTATTCATGAGATTATAAATTAGGACTTCAAAAAGAATTCCTCCAAGAAGTAAACCCCAGTCTTTCATCAAGCCAAGGTTCCATCCTGCAATAGCTAAAGCCAGAAGCCAGGACCACATTGCCTCATCTGTAATGAAAAACAAGAAGAGCTTTGGAAAGAGCTACAGACAGGATTTTGCTTCACAGGAGGAAATCCAAGATGGTGGCTGCAAAGTGACAAATTCCTACTTGTGCTGTTTTATTTTTGCTGAACCCAATGAGGCTGTTTAACGAGCCTGGCCTTAAAATAAATTGACCTCTTGCACCCACATGGCCTCATAATTTTTGGATCAGTGACACACATATCATAAGAAACACTCCTCAATTTCCCTAGAAGGCAGTAAGCATATGGAGTGATAAAGCAAAATTTTTCTTCTTAAACAGGGAACTAGTCTCCAATTTATAGTAAATTTTTTTTTCACTTGTTGATAGCAAAACTGTAGGTCTTATTCAGATCTGCTATTTGTTGGTTTAGTTTGTTTTATTTCTCAAGGAAGCAGAACTGTCTCCCCTCTCATCACACCCCCCAAATGAATGCAAGGTGCTTACTCCACAGGGCTTTTTTGGGGAGGAGGGCCGTTTGATTTTTGAAGCCATTAAGGTTGACATTCCTTCTACAGTGCTAACCCCTCCTCCTTGGGAAGATTATTCCTTATTGGCACCTTTCTTCTGTCAGAGGTCTGTTCTGTTTGGTCTCTTCTCACGCTTTTTTCACATTGCAATGCACCACATCTCATAACAGCTGAACCACAGAACAGAGACAGGACTCGAGCTGGTGGGAGGCTCCCTTCTCATCCAGCATTTCAGCTTCATTTGGCTTGTGATCAGTAGCCACTGACTCCCTGACACAGGGCTGGACTCTCTTATGCTCCTTCTGCCCTGCCTCCCCTTTTTTAATCCTCTGCCATGCCAAAAAAATTACTTTGAAAGGTATTTGGAAGCTTTTTTATTTCAGCGTTTTTAAAGGTGTCAGGCTGGGACTTTCCCCAAAAATAGCAATAGTTAAGTTAGCTAGCTATCATGTTTTAAATGTTTGTTATATTTTTAAAGAGGTTTTTTCCTTTCTTCTGAAATGTGCCAGAAACATGGGGTTTCTGTTCTATAGAGTGGTTCCCCTCATTTTTATTGTCCTGTTTTTAGTGGGAACAGTGGTTTAGGAAGACAGGAAAGAGGCAGAGCAAGTAGTAAGCACAAATCAAAGACAATTTCCTTTGTCTTCCCTCAAAAAAAAAAAAAAGCCTCATGTGATTCAGGCTTTCTGTAATGAATAGAAAAAAAATGCTTTCTAACGAAGTCCCATTCCAGCTAGGCAACAGATATATTTCAGAGTGTGACAACCTGTTCAACTTAGTGGGACTTTATCTTTTGCTTAGATACTAAAAGACAGGTGTTTGCCCTGTGCCTGCAAGCAGCTGCATACAGATGGCAATGCACTGAACTCATCCATAAGAGTCTGAACTGCTAAGTGTACAGTAAATCCATTTGGGATTTTTAACACTTTTTTTTTTCAATTCCTTCTAATTTTCACTCATCCCGAGAAATGTTTGCTGTTCGTAAGCTTTACAAGTCAAACCAGGCAAGCAGGACACTGCTTATTTTTCAACTCCAAGTGACAAAGGGTGGAGAAAGGATTTGTCATTGCACTAAGTTCTGGGAAGGGCTTTGGGTCCCAAAGATTATAGTCAGTGGAGTGAGATGGCAACTCCCAGCTCGAATTGCAGGTATGTGGAAACACTCTTTGGAAAAGTTATTTTCTCTCTCCATGGCTTTGGAAAGGGCCCAGGTAATGAAGACAGATATAGACAGACAACAGCTGTAGAAAAGACAAAGCCTCTTTTTTGCTTTTCTTTTTTTCGTTTTGTCAGTCACTGCTGTATGGAGGAAAAAGCTCACACACACATACACACATAAACACACAGATACACAGAGTCCCCACCGGACAGAGAACAGGAATCACATCCCAGGAAATGCAAAAGGCCTCTGTGAGACCTGGAGTCAGAGCAGGACTTAAGTGTGCTACAAGTGTATATATATTTATATATTTATGTTTTACACAGCAAATATACAAATGCTTTTACAGCATCAGGTACATAACTTTGCATTCATGCAAAAACTTGTGTCCTTGCACACCATCCATATGCATATCAGGAAAACTGTGACTTGGTTTAGTCTGGTGCAACTTACACTGAACATGTGTTTAGGGAACTACCGTAGGAGGAAGAGAGCCCTATATTCCAGCCTAAGGCTGGGATTATGTGTCATCTGTCTTGGCAGATCTGGGGCATTAACTGACATTGCAGATCAGGTTAGGTTAATAATCTACCACTTGGTTCTGCTTGAGCAGATCTGTGTGCCCAAAGAGAGATCAGTTGACAAACCTGGAGTCTCAGGGGGAAGGGATTAGTTGCTCTGTGATCAGCAGGATGGCACTTACACCACAAGATATTCAGACCTAATGCCTGGATCTGCTGAGAATCAGAAGATACATCTGGAAAGTAGCAATACAAATCCAGCTCTCCAGGGGTGCCCACGGCAATGAAAGCAGGCTTGGATGACAAAATGACAGATACTGACAACTTGAGTGAGATATTACCAGAATGGGAGAAAAACTTAAAGGATATAAAAATACCTGCTTTTTTTAACAAGATGCCCCAAGAGACTGGGAAGACTTTCCCTTACTCTAAACAAGTCGGGAATTACCTAGTAGGCAAAATGATCAACAAGGGCTCGTTTGCCAAGGTGATGGAAGGACTGCACATCCCCACAGGCGAGAAGGTAAGCTCATAAGAAGAGGGTAACACACTAGGAATCACAAGTAACCTCACATTAATTTATGGCATAAAATTTCAGACCACTTAATCTGCAAACCACAATCTACTCAGTGAATTATCCTCTGAACCTTATCCTCATAAATTAACCTCATAAATTTAGTTTATTGCTCATGTATAATCATTCACATGTGTGAATATGTATTGAGTGCAACTATTTTCACAATTATAAAATATAGACAACAAATATATCCTCCTGCTGAAAGACAAGGATGCTGGCAGAAAGACAATTTCAAACTGCTTTGCCTAATAATCCTCATTGAGCAATTAGAGACATGTATCTGACCTTTAAAACTATAGACAACATTTAGTGAAAAGCCAACAGCAATTATTTATATGGCAGGACACAGATAACATCTGTTATCTCTAACTCAGTTGGGCTAAAAAAACATACCACTAGATGCAAGTGTGGAAAGGTGGGTTACTCTCAAGTGACTTTTTGAATTTTACTTGACTTGTGGCTTCAGAAGCTTCACTGTCTGACTAGCTCCACAAACTGCAAAGAGTCCAATCCCAATCCATAATTGGCAGTATCTTGAGTGGCTTTTAGACTAAGTCAGAAGAGAGAATGTTAGAAAATAGGTGTGGTGCATTTCAGATGTAATTACCAGTCAAGCATGTAGGGATTTTTGCATTTCAGATTATTTCATATATGCATTTTTATTAATGTAATGAGAGGGACAGATACAACAGCGTTCAGCCTTCCTATTTTAGTCATCAAGAGAGATAAAAAGCATATTATTCCATCAAGAATGTCTCCCTCTGTGACACTGATTATCAACACCATATCAAAAAAAGCCTTTCCCACATGTCAGTTTACTACATATCCTTTTGAAAACTAATCCTGGCTGCAAAGCTTGCTGTTAATTTGCAAATATCCTGCCATTCAGGTGGCCATAAAAGTCATTGACAAGAGGAAAGCCAAGCAGGATTCCTACGTTTTGAGAAACATGAAGCGTGAGCCACGGATCCACCAGATGATCAAGCACCCCAATGTTGTTCGGCTATATGAGACCTTGGAGACTGACAACTCCTATTACATGGTGATGGAGCTGTGCCTCGGTGGGGACCTCCTGGACAGAATTTGTGACAAAAAGAGACTGGTGGAACAGGAAGTAAGGAGATACACCAGGCAGATTCTGTCTGCAGTAGAGCACCTGCATTGCCAGGGGATTGTTCACAGGTAAGATGTTTCTCCCCTTTCAAACAATAAGAAAAGGTAGTGTGCAAGAACATAGAGAGATCTTCTTCACCAAGAGCATTTCCTTATTTTTCCTTCATAAAAACAGGAATTGCAAATAAAACTATATTCTCTCAGCTCATATTACTAAAGTGTTTTATTCTCAGTGGTGGTTAGTACTGTTATAAGTTGTTATGGACTTCTTGAGTAGTAAAGTAGCAAAGATACTTATTCCAGGGGTAAGAGCTGATGAGCACAACAAAACAATACTTTGCCACAATTATCTCAGAATTAGCTGGTGACAAATGCGTATCTAATTCAAATATTTCCACGTGGCTGTGTATATAAATATTGATGTCCTTTGGTTAGCCACAATATATTGAAACAACCATACATCACTCAGGACAGAAAACTGAGGAATCACAGCTCACTGCTTGTGAAGAGGAGATGTCCTGCAGGTCCAGGTCTGTGACAGGTTGCTGGCCTTCCAAGTTGGCTTTTGCATTATGAGGACAGATCCTGACTTCAGCCACTGCTAGAGGAACCTCAGCAGCCAATGCAAGGAGAGCAGATCTTCCCTGCTACCCGGGATCTTGGCACAAATGCCAAGAGCAGCAGAATAAGACTTTCCTTTTAGGTGGGAGAACAGGCAAGAAGCAGATATCCCCACCATTTTTCTGTTTTACTTAATGATTCACAGTCAATCAGATACTTGATTTTAAATGGTAAATGCACTCCCCAAGAAAACCCACAGGACCTAACAAGTAATCCAATTGACTCCATCGTTACCGCAACCATGAAACAAATAAGCTGTAAATGTGATGGCTCAGCATTTACAAGTACTTTGTGACTTGAAATGCTTGCATTCCAGCACTTCATTGGACGGGATTTGTCAATTAATAAGGAAAGAACAAGAAATAAATAGTCAGTATCTGACCTAGAGAATTTAAACAAACAACAAAAAAACCCCACCAGAAAATAAACCCAAGGGTGTTCACCCATTTAGTCCAGCTGATATCCCTGCCTTGCTTGTTCCCTAACTAATCTATTTCACAGCATTTCTTCAGTGCTCACAATCATAACATTTATGTTCTTCCCATGACAACATCCATCATTCATTTCTCAAGCCCTCTTCCCCTTTTTTTTGTTTGGAAACAATTCTTCACAGTGATCTGAAGAGTAACCTGACTTCTTGCCCTACTTCTCTCTTCTTGGTCATATTTTGCTGGAAAAGCTTTGTGAGAGAGAAGAATTTTGCTGCACACCCTGAGAGCAGCCAGGTACAAAGTGGCGTGAGCTGCTCTGATGACTTGATTTACTATCAAACTGCCTTAACCAAAGCAAAATTCATTCCTGGCTCTCAAGTGCTTTGTCAGAGGGCTTATGAAGTTGCATGGTCTGGCAGGAGGCCAGTCACAGGTGTAGGTTCAGTCAGCAGTACCTCAACTCACGACCTGCTGCTCACTTTGAGATTCAGAGCTGTGGCCTTCACCCCATACCAGAAGCAGATTGGGAAGGATCTGGAACGCCTTCCCTGCTAAGCTCCAGCTGCAGTGAGTTATTACACCTTGCTGCAGAGGTTAAACCAATGAGGATAATTGTGGGTGTATCCTCTTCTGAAAAGAAGGCATCAGTGTTTCCAGAAAGATGAGCAGAGAAGCAGGAAAGTTACTTCACAAATCCAATCTGATTTTCCCATCCAAGCACTGAGCAAAGCTCAACTCTTTGCATTGCTTTAACACAAAGAAAGCAGAATTTCCAAGCTGCCTGTTGGGAACAGCTGCTGATCCATGGGGAGGATCCTGGTAGAATCAAACCAGGTATGGGTTCATGAGACGGATAACTGTGTGCCAATGCTTGGGTCTATGCCTGGGGCCCCTTTATTTTACAAGAATGGAGGTGTCTGGTGATTGCAAGGTCTCATTCCTAAGTTCAACATGTAGGAATTTGCTAATTTAATTTACCTTTGCTCAAAAGTGTCTTATGGGCATTCCTGATTTTTAATCCTCCATATTCCTCAGAAACCCAATATTTTCTACTGTCTTAATATTATACTAGATGAAAAACTGGCCAATTTTGTAACGATTTTTAGTCCAAGTTGAAAGATCTCAACAGAAGTTCAACACTATACTCAGACAGTTTTTTGTTTCTTGAGCTTTACTTTTCCAATTCAGTACTAAAATCAGCACTGGTTCAACAAATCCTTATAGCTTAAATTAAGTTTGAGTCTACATTTCATAGTAAAGGTAGAAACCTTTCTTGTCCATGCAAGATCACGGTTGATTTTGTGCCACAGTTGCCAAAATGACCCAGAAGATGGAGCATTGACTCACTTGTTCTCCCAGCACACAGCATTTCACTGTGCCAGATATAAGAAGGCTCAGGCACAAGATCTGGCTCAAGAGCTCCACAAGCTAACACTCATCAGAATTCTGCTTACTACCCCTATGCCTGCTCTGGACATGGCCAAGTGGTGAGGTAATGCATCTGAGCTGAGAAACCTCAAATAAAGACGTGTAAGCTAAATCCCATTGCCTTGCAACTGGATTGGGATAGCACATGCACACAGGCAGCTACCAACTCCTGCAGCTGGCGCTTGCTAGGTGACAGTAACTCACTTGTATGTACAGTTCCTAATTTTTCCTGGCTGTTTTCCCTGGATATTTTCCCTTCTCTCGTATGAAAATGTCATATATCCCTTTGAATCCCTACTGGACCAAAGTCCTGGAGAAACATCACAAGCTGCCCTCTAGGCTCTCTCTCTGAAGTCCCCATGGGAATGAGGAGGGAAAAAAATAATGGTGTTGCTTAAATTTTACAAAATTTATTGGAAAGTTTCCTTTGAAGAAATAAAAAAGCCCTAAGATGTATCTTTGATGTAAGATAACTCTGACATTAAGTAAACTTTCATAGTGGCCATTATCAGGTTTTTCAGGCACGAAAGTGTACATTTTTATTAACTCTGTGAGCACTCAGCTCAGCCTATAGAACAGCAGTTGCAGCAATCCAATATAACATTATTTAATGGCAGTGAGTAAAACTCATCAGAGTGCACTGTGGGGTGCTAAATCTGATAGAAACGTCAGATTTGCAGCAGCCTGAAACACGACTGGTTTTAAACCGCAGCATTTTAGTGCACTGGGTTATGACAGGAGTGGGCTGTGATCAAACTTACCTCAAATCTACCTCTCAGCTTTTGGGCACTGGCTTATTTACCACTCCAGAAATATGTTATTCGAATTAAAACTTGTTAAAGAGATATTATTAAAACCATCCCCATCCCATTCTCAGCCTGGGGCAGCAGAGGGTTTTCAAAGCAATGCTGTCCCATACAGAGATAAAAGGCTGCTCCCCTAAAGCCACGCATCGTGCCCACCTGCAGACTTCATCCCCTGCAGCAGTGCAGTGCTGTTCGTGCAGCACCAGTACACACAGCCCCTGCACGTTGGTCCCATCCCTCCTTCAGGTTTGTTCTCCTGTGTTCTCCGAGGTCTTTGGGCTGACTAAAGCACGTCACAACTTCAGAGCAGGTGGGAAAGGAAGGCACATCCCTGGAGCTGTTCCTGAAACTTTTTCTGTCCCCCCATGGCCCCTGCAGAGCCGAGGGAAGCCCTCAGCAGTGGGCTTTGATGGGACTTCGCAAAGCATCACAGGCTCTTGGGCTGGCTCCCAACTCTGAAATTACACTGGCTGAGGATTCCTCCATGATGAAAAACATTTCAGTTGCCACTTCAGGCACTTCCCACAGCGGAGCAATATTCTGCCTTTTGCTTTTAATTTGGAAAGATATAGATGTTCCTACAATAAGCAAATAAGTACCTGAGCCAGCAAACAGCATTTTTTGCTACTCTGAATTTCGTCCTCCTGGGGAGATGACTGATACTGGTTGACCTGTTTACATAAACATCACTGCAGAAATGTCTCCACTTTCAGAATATCTGTCTCCAACATGCCTTTGGTACACCTCCCCTCTTCTGCAAGCAAGGCAAACCTCACTTTCCATATTTTCTCGTACTTCACATCTCCCAGGCTCAATTTACTCACAAAGAAATCAGAACTATTCAGCTGTTCTCAGTACTTCAAAAAAAGCCAAAAAAACTCTGGTCCAATATGTGCAACTTTTTTACTCGAAGAAATAAATGCAATTCATTTTTTAAAATATTATAAATCAGTAGAACAGATGATTCCTAAAATTAATTGTTTATTTAATATGTGTACGCATATTAAATATGCCCTGAAATACAGAAAGTTTCCATTTTCCTGACTGAAAACTTCAGGAAGGAATAAGAATCTTGTTACAATTGTAGGCAGAGCTGTACAGAACTATTGTTATTATTTCAATTAAAGTTTGCCAAAAACTATCTGCAAATGGTTAGCTGGGATATTAGGTGTCTTAAAGTTTGCTTTGTGCCTTCATTTCAGGGACCTAAAAATTGAAAATTTTCTTCTTGATGAGAACAACAACATCAAAATCATTGGTAGGTGCACAATATCTGTTTTCTGCTTGCTTTGAAGCTTGTTTTCTGCTTTTTTTGTGTGTGTGTGCAGCTTTCAGTGACAGTTCAGCTACTATTCAAACTCCACATTTTACAAGCGAGCTTCTGATTAATCAATAAACATATCTGAGCTTTTAGAATAAATAAAAGTTATGAAGTATAACTTAACAGCTTGTTTATTTGAGCTTGAACTGAAACATATTTTTAAGAGAACAAGGAAAACAATTTTGCCTATTGTTTTCCCTTGTGTATTGCTGGAGAAGCAAGAAACAATTACAGCTTTTATGTGTAGAAAGCTGTTCCTAGCAGAAGTGATTTGTAGACAAAGAAATAAATCTTCTGGGGTGAAACACAGGTATGGACATATTAATTTCTCTTGAGCCATTACTTCAACTAGAGACCTCATCTTTTGGTATGTGTTAAAAAAAAAAAAAAAGACTGTTTTTCTCCCTAACAGAAATCTTGCTACATTTATAAAAATGAGAGAATTTGCACCAAGCAGTTAACACAGCTCAGAGAAACATTAATTTAATTCTATGGAAACCCCACTGAAAAATCCCCACAAGGGATGCTTACTCTTAGAGAAGCCACATGTTTAACCCAGTGTTTCCCAAACTTTTAAAAGCTTAACACCTCTGAGAAAAAAAGGCACCAACTCCTCACCCCTGTTTTATAGCCAGCCAGTCCTTTACAATCGTACCTTTCTCTTTCCTCCCCCTTGCACACATGCACATATACAGAGAAAAAGGCTTAAGTTAGCACCTTTTCCCCCACGTTTATCCTGGGCTACAGCACACAGAGCTGAGCCAGAATGTCGTGCCTCATTAAAGCAAGCTCATGTGGCTGTGCAACTCTTGTACTACTAGGCAGTCAACAGAAGCAAACCAAAATAAACCAAAATCTACCAAACCAGACTCATGGGTGGGTACTTCGCTGGGTACTTCACTTCCTCTGCTAACTCATGGCATGTTTGTTCAAACCCAAATTGGCATCCGCAGCTGAGACATAAATAGATGCTACAGCTAGCTGTCGGTTTTGTTTTACGCCTACCTTCAGACAACTGGTAAAGTAATTTGAGAAGAGAGTAAAACTTCTTTGCCTTTGGTTTTGTGACCACCAGATTTTGGACTGAGCAATACTGCAAAGTTTGAGGGTCTCTCCCAGGAGTTGTTGCACACCCAGTGTGGAAGCCCAGCTTATGCTGCCCCAGAACTCCTTGCTCATAAGAAATATGGCCCAAAGGTGGATGTCTGGTCTGTGTAAGTATATCTAAAAATGTATTTATTGAAACACTCTCAGCTCTGAATGGCTTAGACAAGACTCTGGTATAAATGGGTAGGTGGCATTCAGCTTTTGGGCATCAATGGCAAAAGCAGAGATATATCAGGGAAGGATTGACAGGAAAAAAAATTGGAGTATCTTGAAATGTGCATCCATTGCAAAACACTGGAGTTTAAAATGAAGGTTCAATGCATATGCTATTCTGCAGAAAATCTGTGTCAAGAGAAGTCAGCAGCAGGTAGGTTATCTGCATCTAGGGACCTGTGCTGAAGGGGCAGAGAAAGAAAGAACTCGTGCATGTCAACCTCCTCAGATGAACCCCCCTACCCTCCTGTCCTTCTGGCAGGCAGTTTTAGCTGATAGCTGAGTGACTTCTTTCAAAATAAGAATCCTTGCAAGCTCTGGACTGACAAGTGGGCATTTTCTGTCTGAGGCATATTTTTCCAAAAGAAGATATCTATACAGAAGAATTGAGTCTCAGGGACACACAGAACAAAGATGTGGCTATAGCAGAGCTGTGAGATCTTCATCCATACCTTAGCTAGGCCCTTTATGCTAAATTATGATAAAAATGTGGAGTTATTTCCTTCACAGGTGGCACAAACCTTCATGGGCTCTGCATTCCTTTTTTATTACACCTACAGAATACAACTCCTATAATAAGCAAGAATGCAGAAGCTGCCATGAGAAGAGCAGTTTTTTGCATAAAGTATCTCAGGCTTTTCAAATCCATTTGCAATTTGTAGTTCTAGCAGCCAAGTTATGGGAGTTTCAACATTTTTTTTTCTAGGTGGAGCTTAGTTTTCCTATATGCTCAAAAGAGAAAAAGGATTTATATACATATAGATTTATAATGTATATTATTCCTCTCAAGACCTGTTTCTGGCAGACATGCTATATATCACGGTTTTGATCTAACCATGATTCCTATACCTCAGCTGCTTCTGAATTTACAGGGTACGAATGGTACACAAAGTTAAGGATGGACACGTGCTACCAAAGTACTTCAGTATAAGTCTGGTTTTCAGGACTGCTACTCTGAATTTATGTAGACATAGCACAGATTAATAGGTCTAGAGGATGCTGTCAGCACTTAAAATAGGGTAATTCTGATTTCACATTTCAGGTATCTGAGTGAGGGCAAAGCAGTAACCTTGGAACCATTTACTGAGCTCACCCTGTTGATAAACAGCAAATAGGAGATCAAGGCTTATATAAAACATATATGGCCCTTGGTGCTTAATGTAGACAGATTCTGCACCTCGGGCATAAGGCATATTTACAATTTAAATTGGAATCATTCACATTATTGTAGTGGGAGAGGGAGTTCTGATGGACTAAGATATTAATTAGAAAGATAAGTTACTTCTATTGTCACAAAATAAGCAAAGGCTTACAGATCGACTGGACTCTAGAATCAAAAGATTTCAGAGTATTGCAGAAATACTGACTTTATGCAGCAGGACAGACAAGAAGTCATTAGAACAGGAACCAGGAAGCCTTTCTGTCAAAAGCACACTCACAAAACCAAAGAGATTCAACTGCAATACAGCCAAGGCTCCTGAGAGGCAACAGCAAACTGCGGTGCCTGTTTGCCTAAACATGACTTTTGTGCAGATTTTAAAGGTTCTTTGGAGGACTAGAGAGAGATTAGCTCTCATCCACCAGCCAACTTGATAAAACAGCTGTTGTATTCAAACAAATCCAGATAGTTTGGTAGGACAGGGAAGAAGCAGTTTGTTATAGCTAACAAACTTGCAAGTCTAACATACCATCAGATTCCATCTACAGTTGTGTGTAACATTTTCAAAGAGATTTTAGGACAGCAGCTCCATCCATTCCCCAAATTCCCATACCTTCAGGATTTCCCCATCCAGTAGACTGATGAAAAGAACTACTGCCAGTTTAAGGCACCAATCATGTATATCATCACCAGCAATAAAGTGCATGGTAGTGTTTGCAGTGTTACAAAGAAAAATGTATTTAATGCTGTAATAATGACATTAGACATCCCTTTGCACTGCATGTTACTCCCCCACATCAGAGGGTATTCAGGGGCCCTTCTCTCACTTCAACTCTGCTACATTTAGTCCACCTGCTATCATGTATTATAGAACAAAAATACTTGCTACTTCAGTCAACTCATTGTCGTTTCTTTGTAGCACCTTTCCTTTGTATCGCTGGGGTTTTTTACTCTAAGGATTTATCAGAAAGCACTACTTTCAAGGACTAGATTTATCAGAAGATTTGTTAAAGTGAAAAGAGATTGATCTTACCTACATTTAGCCATTTAACATTCAGGCATCTGCGTTACACCAGGCAGTTAGCATTCTATTATTGTCAGTGCATGCAGATAGCTCATTTCCCGAGCTACTGAACTGTAGCCTAAAATAATTGTATAACATAGCTGTGACGAATGTCTCTTGGAGAGGCCTGTCTCTTTCTGCTAGTAATTACTGTTACCTAGGGTTTAGATGCTTAAAGTGAGACAAGATAAATCCTGGTTAAGAATAATAAAAAGTATTTATCCATATGTCAGTGATTCATGTGTAATTCAAGGCAACATTTATAAAAGGGTGCCACCATCTCCTCATGGTTTTTCAATGGTGCCATCATCTTCTCATGGTTTTTCAACTGTTTGAAAACATTAATATAAGATTGTCGTTGAATCCACCATGGATTTATTTAACAGATAACATCATCATCATTTGCACTGATGTACCAACCAAGTCAAAAAAATTAGAATTGCCTGAATTCCAAAAATTATTATCTCTGCTGAGTTCAGTAGAGAAATGGTAAAGGATGGTTGGAGGGAGCTATTTCAGCTAGTGAAAGGTGTCCCTGCCCACAGCAGAGGGATTGGAACTGGGTGGTCTTTAAGATCCCTTCCAACCCAGGCCATTTTATGATTCTATGATTCATTTCTGGTGAGGAACACTGCTGTTGTGGCGGTGCACTTCAGCTGGAGCAAGGAAGTACCATGGAGAGTGTTCAAGGAAACCTCCCTGTTTGCAAACTCAAGACAGCTAAGCAAGTTTTCCAAATGTTGGTACTTCTCCAGACTGAATGGCAAACCTTCACAAAGTTTGCTGATCTCTGCTAGCAGACTGTTAGTCTTTCGCAAGAGTTAAAGTTTTAAGTCTTTAGCCAACAGCAAGCTGTTACCAAACAAAAGCCTTCTAGGCATAAGTCACACCTAATTTAGCAATCTGAGCAAAGCAAGAAGAACTGAATTACTATTTGGAACAAGATCTGTTGCATCAGTCCCAGTCCTATGTTGTCACTCAGCCTCCAAACCAAAATGCTTTATTCTGATGGGCTGGGTGCATTACACTGTCACTCCAATTTGCTTATTTTTAAAATAAACAGCAGGTTTCCACTTTCAACACTGCAGGCTTTCCAGTCATTCACTGTACACTCTATTATATACACACTTCCCACAACATTCTTTTCTAGATAAAATGGCATTTACACAAAGGAAAAAGGCGTAAGATGTGTATGCAGTACAAATTTCTGCTTAGAGGTAATTTGTAACCTCTTTCTTGGTACTGAAGGCAGCTCTCTGAAAACTGACTCACAGCTTTGTGGTATTTTTAAATAAATATTTATTAGCATTATATGGAGCTCTGATGTATGTCTTTTTCCTTGACAGAGGCGTAAGCATGTTTGCTATGCTAACTGGCACATTACCCTTCACAGTGGAACCTTTCAATATCAAGCAACTACATCAAAAGATGTTAATTGGAGAAATCAGCCCTATTCCATCAGATATCTCCTCTGGTAAAGCATTTCAATTTTTATAAAGAATACTGATGTAAAAAGGTTTTAACCCATGTAATAAAGTGGATTTAACAATAGCACATTCTTCTGAAAATTAAGAGGTACTTTTCCCAGTTGCTTTGTTTGCATTTAGAAATAATTTTTTTGAGCCTAAGGCTATATCCCTTTATCTCAGGCTACCAGAGATACAACGCTGTTGTGTCTTCAAAAGACCATTACTATTGTTTCTTATTTAGAGGGGGAATAAAATGTACATTGCTTTTACATAATTGGAGCAGCTCTGCAGTAAATGAGAACACTGCCATGTTTAGTATGTCCCATGCTGTGTGTCATAGCCAGGCATGCTTTCCTAGTTTTCCCACACATAAGTTATCAAAACCTTAGATATTTTTTCCTGACGACTTTATCTTTTGGCTACTGACAGAGTCTACAACATTGAGATTAGTAAAGAAATGGGAGGGCTATTTTTGTGAAGGATCTGTACTTATTTTCCATGAGAAAGAACAGAAATACAACATTTTTCAATGAATTTTACTGGCAGACTTTATGAGGTACAATCAATGGAGTCTTTTAGGACAACTGGAAAGATAGTTCTCAAAAGTACTAGCTCAAATTACAACGCATGGCTCTAAACCCCAGAAGTCACATTGGTGTATATACACTCTCAGTCAGCAGTCCAAGATTTACTTCCTCAAAGTTCAAAATTCTGCTGCTTTACACTGATTCCTATACACCTCTGGCTTTAATCCCTATTTTCTTTCTGCTTGGACCAACGCCTTCTCTGTTGACCTTCACAGGCTTAGGCCCCCTCTCACAGCTGTTATTGTACAGCTTCACTAGGTCAGAAGGCAGAGCAGAATGAGACATATTTTGCCCAGCTCTCTATTAGCAAGGGTTCAGATCTCCCCATGATTTTGAGCAGCATTGCTATGATGTTAGGCAAGAATAAGCCCAGGAAGCAGGATTAGCTTCAGCGGCTGCCTGCAGCCAAGCACTGGGAAGCAGCAGACAGTTCCAGACTAAGCTAGCTGCATCTAGTCTGGAGTTACAGTATTAAGATAATGTGATGATTCAATTTCTTTCTCTACCCTAGTAAATGGAATAAGGATATCTACCATAGCTGTCAAGACTGTTTGTACTTTAGTCTCTCATTTCTCTTTCTTTGGAGATTGGTTACCAGATAGCAGCTTCATTTTTGTACAATCCCTCCATAGCTGCAATTATTATATTGCTAATTTTTCTTATTTATGTTTTTGTTATAGCTTCTACTAATAAATGCATTATCTCTGCTTTTCTACAAAGCCCACACAGTTGGTGGAAGATCGTGGATAACTCCATTGTTCACTTGCCCACTGGGAATTCAGTGAGAGAGTAGTAATAAACTAGCTTTGCATACTTTAGATCTAAATTCTTCTGAAGGAGATTACAAGGGAAAGGAGCAGTATGTTCCCAGTTTAATGCTCGCTTGCCATTTTGTTCATTTCAAAACATCCCCAAGGAACACAGAAGAATTCAGTAAAGTTATCCCAAGAAGGAAAAAAAAAAAGAGGGACTTTATGCAGTGTTGAAGCTGAGTGATTGACATACAGGAATGTTTGAGCTTTCACTGTCCTGGCTCCAGGGAGCCAAAGCACAACACATCATCTGATCACACGGGTCCAAAACAGAGAGTTTTATCAATGCAATCAGCTTCTTTGTGTGAGGAACATAACTCCTGCGTAGTCAGCTATCACAGAAGTGCTTCTTCTCAGAGCCCTGATCAAATGCTGAGTGAGCACAATGATGAGATTACTGCTGATGCCTTAGGCTGCATTCACTGGGGTAAATCAAGTAAATTAGGAACTGAGTTCCAGTACTGCATCTACAACAGCACCCAAAGGTCCCTAGCATGCATCCCAGCATGGTCTGGCCACTGCTGCCCACCCTGTTCAGGTGTCCTTGTGGGAATAGTGTCACCCACAGCTGAGTCAGAGAAAAGCCCTAGACACTAAATTTTAGCTGAGGCTCTTACAGTGCTGAGAAGCAGGGCAAGCGCCACATTTCTGAAACAAGAAAAATATGCACTGGTCACATAAAGAAATATTACTACAAGCCATTTTGTTGGAATGATGCACAGGAGCTGTACACTTCATGCGGTCTTTACTTGAGCCTGACCCTGCTAAGAGGCCTGGAGTCAAAGAAGCAATAAAAGACAAATGGCTGAACGAAGGTCTCACCAGGACAATACTGAACCCAGCTGCCTATGAGTACAGGTAACAGTTTCTACATCTACCTTCTACCGTAGGATTTCAGGATTGGGGATCTGGGAGGTAGGTGTTTTTAGGATTTTTGTTTATTTGTTTGTTTTGGAAGATTTTTTTTATCTACTGTGGGCTGTTCCAAAATGACAGGTTTACTTCAGAAACTGTTACATCAACCCTGTAACCATGGATAAATTTTATTTAGGAGGAAATATCCTTATAGAACTGCTTATATCAATAACTTTGTTCTCAACATGCCTTACAGCTGCCACTAATTTCAGTGTGCTTCTAATTCTTTCCTACAAAACCCGGTCTCACATGCCCACCTGAGGAAACAATTTTATATTACACTGGAGTTCTTGTTATTCTAATAATTTTTATTCTCATCCATATTTGTAACTGGTTTTAAAAAGTCTCTATTTTTTCTTAGTAAGGCACTTTATGGTTTAGGATTATTATAAAAGTTTGAAATAAATATGTGCAACGTGACACTTCACAGAAACATTGCCAACTCTCAAGATGTTATTCATTTTTCATAATGGGAGGCTGCAAAGCATAATTTGCATGTCTTGAAATGCCTAAATTCAGTGATGGACCTTTTACATCATCTTCACTGCTGAAAGTAGCTAGCAATGGGTCACATATTTCATGCCCAAATTGTTCTATAAAAGTCAGTATTTCACACTAATTGAAAAAGAGAATAATTTGGCCTATGTAATCTGCACCATCAGCATTGATATCTAGAGTACACCTAGCAGGTTTTCCTACCTTGATCCAGGTGATCCACTGCCAGTCACAGCCAGGACTGTTAAAAATCTATGTGCAATTTGTTAATTTCTCAAGGAATTACCCGATGTTCCTACCTTTGCCCTCCTTCCTTCTCTCAGATGTGTCTGTGCTTATTCATACTGATGTTTGAGAAAATGTCTTAGGTGTCTCATAATCCAAGGCTGATGTATTTCTACAATGTCTTTGCTAGACTTACGACTCACAGAAGCCTGTGAATAAAATAATTTTTGCAACAAAATGTTTTATTTCACAAGCTGATTTATATAAAAATTAATATCCTACTTTACTTTCTTTAGTTCTTTTTTGTCCTTCAATATTTTCCTGCCTTTGACACTCTTCCTGTCTTCTACACACACACACATTATCTCTCTGTTAATCCATTTGAAGCTACTGTACTGAAAACGGAAATGCACACACTTGATTAAAATGAGAAAATGCTGTTTTCCATATTTTAATCTTTCAAGCTTAATCCTGGTGGGTGTCCTTTCAGAGTAATCAATTACATCAACAATAGGATGTTTAATGATGCAGTAACAGAGCCTCAGCCCAGCAGTGAAGTTAGTGTAGCCAGACAAGAGGATTATTGCACAACTGTGTATCATCATTTGCCTGTAAAATCAACTTAGCCTACTCCAGCTGCATCACAAGAAGTGTGTTGTCAGCTTACTGTAAATTCTGACATTGTACCTGGTCACATCATTCGTATTAAAATACTTTTCCTAATATTTCAGATTTTGCCCCAGTGAATTGAATCCTGTTGTTTTAAACTACATGACGGACATTATGGAGTTCAGTCTTTCAGAAGTTATCAACATTTTAATAAATAACAGACCTTCTCCTGCCATGGCTTCTTATTGTTTATTGCTGAAGAAACTGCTCAGGTGCCAGAAAGACCACAAAAGAGCTCAGGTAAGATATGATCATACGTGGCATAAAGTTCTCCCTGGATTCTTACGAGGAACAATGCAGCAGCTACAAAGCACACATGAAAAAGGCAGTTGTCCATGGAATGGGGAAAAAAAGTCATCAAAAATAGTAATGAAATTTCAGATCCAAGTGCAGTCTCAATAAACTTACATTCTGGCATTCTCAGAGGTGATTAATTTATGAGATTTTTTAATTCCCAGAGATAAATATACCTTTTTTATGACTAATGAATTTTAAAAATGAGCTGCTGGTTGTAACGGGATTGAGAATTAATTTTTTTTACATATAAGATTACTTTTCCATTGGGAAAAGGAGCATTAGCATCTCAGTGACCTCGCCATACTTTCCCTTTCTGACTGGTCTATGAGGGTTTAATCCAATGTCTGAGGAGGTGAGTGGGAAGCTGTGAAAGTTGTAAAATCTTTTCCCAGCATCTTCTTTCTTCATACTTTTACCACTGTATCTTATGCTCATACTCCAGCTCCACCTCACTCAGGGACATGGAGTGAGATCAGAGGGGACAAACATTTTTAAAATACATTTTTAAAATTATGGTGATCATTGGTAAGGCCACAATTAGTCAAAAAGTCTGTAAGCTTTTCTTTTACAACCGTCTCCACTAAGGGGTTCACAGCTCAGCCATAAAAATTTTGCTTCAGGCAGAAACTAGGCAGACAGGAAGCCAAATTCCAGCTTCTAACACACAAGTGCAATGGGAAAAGTTTCAGCTACAAAAACACACACATTAGCGATTAGCCTCCCATTCAAAGCCTTTGCCCTGGAGAAGCTGTATTTTGAGAAGGTCCAGTTGACTCCTCTAGAAATTATTCAGATGAGCTTGAGCAGATCCAGATCTCCATCCCAGCACACAGCCCCAAGGTCGCAACAGTCTGTGCAGTGTCTGCAGACAGAGCCATAACTCAAAAATATGAGTCGGGGAGTGTGTGTGTGCATGCTTAGGGAGAGGAGGCTTTTCTTCACATATGTGACTCTTTTTCATATTACAATTTCAAGTAGGATCTGCTAAATCATAAGTCACTCAAAAAGGCCCATATTGTGAAGGCTATTGACCAGCTTTCTTATACCTCTGGATATCAAGCTGATTTACAGCCAGCAGAGATCTAGCCTTCCAGGCAAGTGGCAGTGTTTCACGTCCTATATGACCTCTTTCAGCATCCTACCTGGGTGGAAGAGGGAAGTGATCATGTACATAAAGTTGCAAACTGCTTAAGTGTCTGCGATACTTCCTGCCACTGCTGGCATCCAAAATGCCCTCTTAAGACAGAGAGTCAAGCTGAATTCAAACACAGACCCTAAAAATTGCTCTGATTGTAAGTTAATAACACTACAAATTATTGTTTTGAAGTCCTAGTAAATATATTTCCCAGGCAGACTGAAAATTTTGGTAAAGAGGAAAAGAGGGGAAGTTTATCAAAGGAGTGACTGACATTTTTTTTCTCTGTGTTGACATTTTTTTTCCTCTGTGTTGACAGTTTTCCAGTTAAATGTTAAACCCAAACCAGTACTGACCCAAAATAACCTGGCCAGTTTCCAGCTCAAAACAGTGGGGACTTTCACAAAATCATGGGATCACAAACTGGCTGAGGTTGGCAGAGATGTCTGGAGGCCATCTGATCCAAACCCCCTGCTCAAGTAGGGCCACCTAGAGATGGTTGCCCAGGACCAGAGAGCTTTCGATTGTCTCTGAAGATGAACACTCTACAGCATCCCTGGGCAACTTGTGACAGTGCTTGGTCACCCTCACAATGGAAAAACACTTCTTGATGTTCAGAGGGAACCTCCTGTGTGTGCTCCACTCTCTTAAACATCTCTGTGGCCCTCCACTGGACTCTCTCCAGTATGTCCATGTCTCTCTTGTACTGGGGAGCCCAGACCAGGACACAGCACTCCTGGTGTGGCCTCACCAGTGCTGAGCAGAGGGGCAGCATCACCTCTCTTGAGCTGCTGGCAACACTCCCCCCAGTGCAGTCCAGGATACCATGAGCTTTCTCTGCAGCAGGGCCACATTGCTGACTCGTGGCCAACTTAGTGTTGAGCAGGACCTCCAAGGTGCTCTCCAGCCCAGCAGGCCCAGCATATTCTGGTGCCTGGGGTTCCTCTTCCGCAGGAGCAGGACTTTGCATTTTCCCTCCTGAATTAAACCCAGGAGGGACATGTCTAGCATGTGAACTGGGTATGCACTCTGGAGTCTGTTCCATTCTGTCATAGTACAGCTCCTCATTTCTACACCTTCCCTATGTCCCCTTCCACATAACCCCCAGGTGTGTAGTTCTCTCTTCTGCAGCACAAAATAATGCTGATCTGTAAGTCTACACATGATCGATACGGGGAGATCTTAAATTTGCAGACAGAATCTCCCTTTGATGGTTTCACTGGGAAATGACTGATTTTTAGAAGGACATCTCTGCCAAGAATTTGAAATACAGGCACAAGTTAGATGTCTAAACCTGGCAGAGTGGATTACACCACAAATAATGCCTTCCAATATCTGTTACTAAGACACAGAAATTAGGAAAATAGAACAAACCAATTCGTACCACCTTTTCCTGTGGTTAAAAGTTTGTTTCCTCTTGTTTGTCAGCAAAAAATTTGTAAATGCTACCTTTAAATTGATAAACACAAAGCCTGCTACTAGTACAGTTTAGAGATCATTCTGTTATCAAATAGTGTTTTTAAACTCACTGCTTTTTCTGCAGATAATCACTCTACACAATTAGTTTCTTTTTTTGTCCCTCTATTCCCTATTACATTCTTCTCTACTGTGAAAATTAATATTTCTCCCTTGCTAGTAATTAGGCTCTGCAACTATTTGCAGTCAATAAAGATCTCTTGATTGTTTCTTATTCAAGCCTTTTGCATAATTAACCTGTGCAATCACTCCTCTCTAGGAGCTCTTTTAAATCATGACTATCAGTGCTACCACCTTATACCAGTTTCTGCAACATTCAATAACATTTGTAATTCCCAGAACAGCTGAGGTTTGGGCAAAAACAGGGAAGAAAGAGAGGAAGGCTGGCTAAGAAATCAAGTTGAACATTCTTACTCAATCAGTACTCTTATTTTTCCAATATCCTCTGGCCTGTTCTTCAGCTAAAGCTACTTTATGCACACACTTGCACAATGGCAAAACTTAGCCTGAAGCATATGCAAAGTATATAGGGAAAAGAAAAGAATGCATCCCTTGGATCCCAGGGCGGTGCCCCACACGGGTGGCATGATGTTTTTGGGCATAGGCAGAGCCCAAAAGCATCCCCAGCTTCCCTGGAGACTGGCCCACATCGCGCTGGCACAGTTCTTGGAGGAGGCTGCTGGCAGGGGATTATCTTGTGGGAAGGATTCTCTGCTTTGGTTTAAAAGAGGCCAAATTCAGCCACCTCTTTGGCAGGCTGTAATGCACTTCTTTGACCACCCGGCCACAGAGAGTTGAAACGGAGGAAGAAGTGTTAATATTATTAACTGAATACAAGGGGGAAATTTCCCACTTTTTACTCATCTTCTTGTTGAGATTCTGATGTTACTAGAGCTTAATTACAACAGCATGAGTATTTGATATTTGTATTACAAATTATGCCAAGGATATTTCAAAATGCATAGATGGATGTTCTCTCTAGTCTGTACAAAGCCAGCTATTTGCTATTTATTACTAGCAGTGTGTGATCCATCTTTAAATCACATAATTTCCTTTCAGCTCTCCAGATCTTGCAGATCTATGCATCTGCTTTAACTTTAAGGATGTGGCTAGCTTCATTGAGCTCAACAAGACAACTCGTGTGTATAAAATTAAAAATTAGAATTTGCATATAAATGAGTGCAAATTTAAATCTAAATTATTGCAAAAGATAAGTAACCACTAACAGTTACAGGTAAAATGAAGTAACCTGAAAACTAATTGCTATTCATTTACATTATTTCTGTCTAGAACCATAAAGACTATTGTATATTCCTGTCTGTCTGTGAAAAGAGGTATTTACAGAGAGCTAATATTTATAAAAGAGCAAATTTATGGCAAAAAGTTACTCCAGTATTTTTTAGCAAATTAGAACCCTCCTCTCCTCTCAGTGACTTGTAGAGAAAGCTGGCATCTGGCTGTTCTGAATATTCTGTTCAAAAAGAACCAAACATATCAAATATCAACACAAAAAGAAAAGTAATTCCATTCAAAATAACGCTTATTAATAACAAGCAATAAAATGTCCTACCAACACAATCAGCCCAAAACATTGTTTGGAATTCAAATGCATATTCATAAAACAGTGCATTCAACCCATTCCAGGCTGCAGAATATGCTATGATTTTTCACACAATACCAAGAAACATACAATTTCCTGGGGAAACATTGTCAGCAGAAATTCTAATCTAAAACTGAAAAAAAAGTCCGTGGAAATTACTTTTCATATACAAACCCCCTGCATTTGAAAAAACTAATTTGATTCATTGTATTTGCAACATCTCTTTGTATACACAAGCTAATGTTTGTACATGCAAATAATAGTTTTGCTGGATGCAAACAGATGTGATTCTCATTTTTCTGGCTGCAATTAGAAAAGTCTGCTGAAAGCTTTACCCTGAAAAAAGCATAAGATCCTTTCCATGTTCAAATTTGAGCCATAAGTCATTGGATAAACTTAAAACACAGCCTGTCCTTTAATGCATCGTAGTTTCTCCAAGGAATGTATTTACATTTTATGTGTTCTGCTGTAGAAGAGGGAGCCTTAATGATTACAATTTGCCATCCAGAACTTTATAGCTAGTCCTTGCAGAAAATAGCTTTTCTGCCAAAAAGCTTCCTGCCCAGGTGCTTAACCAATTAGCTCTTAAGAGGTCTGGCAGTAAAACCAGTCATGGCAAGTTTTCCGATATACTGTATATAAGGTGACAGCTTGCAAAATGTAAGATGAAAATTTGTTTTCTTAACTAGCAGTGTGTAAAATCCTGGGAGACTGTTTGATTGCATAGCCTAAAATACTTATGACATCTCAAATTCCCAATTGATCTAGTGTGGTTTTAGCAATATGTTGTCAACTTAAACATATTGTGTTTCTTTTTATAAATACTTCTAAAATAATTTCCTTAATTGTGATCGGGTGCTGCAAATATGTAGGAAGGATGGGGTGATCCCACAAGTTTGAGGTTTGAGGCCCTTCAAATTTTTCCAAACATTTTTGCTAACTCACATTCAAGCTATCAAAAATGCCTTTTTTCCACAAATTACACTCACCTTTTAAAATGGCATGTTAGATTAAAAACATATTTTTCACAAGGGGAGTATTTTGCAATGCAAAGATTAGAAGAAAACCACGAAAAAGATAAATACACCATAGTAAAATGAATTACCTTTCTGATTCTGGAAGCAAGAATTTTGTGTTATATGAGGATGGCAATTAAAAAAATCAAAACTTCCTACAGATAATCCTTGAAGTGGTAGCCATGTAATGACAAAGTGGGTCTGTCAAAGATGATATGGAGAGCAGCAAAAAACCTCTTGGTATTGAACTGGAATACCCATGTGCGTAGTTGTCTTGGTTTCAGATCTTACACATCAGAAACTTCAGTAGTGCCAGATCTGAAAGAAGATGGTCTATGACAGAAGCAGCACACAGAGCAGTCAGCTCATCACAGGACTTAGTTCTGTAAAAAGGGATCTATTTCTTCTATTCTTTGCATTGCAAAGTACGTCCCTTGTGAAAAATATGTTTTTAATCTAACATTTTATTTCACAGCCCTTGCATTTTCACAAGGTTTTGATAAGTGAAACTCATTGTGCATGAGGTTGACAGAGTGAGAACTCTGCAAACTTGGATCATGGGATATACAAATTACCTACATATGAGAACATATCCCTTGTGCATGGAAGATGCTTGTAGGAGTGAAGGAAATTGCACTGAAGCAGGGAGTGAGTCCTGAAGCCCATGTTTTTGTTGGGATGGACAGTTACCACAGTTCCATGGAGGTCTTCCTGCTGCAATTCCACTGCAAAACCTCCCCAGATCTGCTCTAGTCTGGTGCTGATTACTTGCCCTCACAGCAAATGGCAACAGTCCCGTGATAATCTTCCTTCTGGACCAGGGGGTGGCTCACAGCATCCTGTAATGTTTTTGCTTTGCAGCATGAGCTCTGTGCTACCTTGAGCTCCCTTGCACATCTGTTAGCAGATTCTGTGAGCCATAAGCCACAAAGGAAGTGCTATGGGATCTCCAAAGACAGCATTCTAGTTGCCAGTGTATTTTCATGAAAACTTTCTCCCTGCGGTCTGTGTGGTAAAAGGAAGGGTCTGCCAGCCCATGTATAGCAGGGTTTCAGGAAGGACCTCTGGCATGGGGTCTCTTCAGATGAAATGTTGATGTGTGTAACTAAGGCTTGTGTGAAAACAAGATTTTCTATTACAGGCTATAATACTATTTCTTTAAAAGATTAAGGTGTTTTTTTGTCCCCTTCTAATTAAATGGTGTCTGATCATTTTACAGAGGGAAAATGAAGCAGAGAAACACAGTATTAATCCCACTAGACAGCTGAATAAGGAGTCAGAAACTAAGATTTCCCAGAAGGCTGAAATGGACACTCTGGAAAACCTCAGAAATTATGGCAATAGGGCATTTCCTTCTGTACTAACCCTGGCAGTGCCAAATGCTATTCAAGAAGATGAGATTGCAATTATGTTGGAAAACCAAGAAAATTTGTCAAAAGGTACTGTTCTGAAATAAGTCTCAGCCTGTTACTCCAAAAGGGTAAAAGGGTATTTGTTTGAGGGAAAAAAAGGAACATGGTTCCTGAAAGTTCTATAGAAATATCTTTGCAGGGTTTTTTTTTTGAAATTGCAAGTATTTTCAGCAATTGTTTCTCAGGCCCAAATCTGGTGAGAGATTTAATTTTGATCAGGTGAGATAATTAGCAGATTAACACCTGATTCAGTGCATACTCTGCAGATACTGATCACAGATACCTGTTCCATGTCCATGTGTAGGTTAGTTCCTCTATGAGTCACCCTAGCATGGTACTGGTACCTCTAAGGCACTTTTAAGAATAGATATTTATGAGTAAAAAAAGGCATTTGTTTACATTCCCAGGATGAATTTGGGCATGGTGCAAGTGTCACAACCTCACTATACTCAATAAGGGGTTGTACTCATATTCATGACATCATTTTCAATAGTCTCTAAAACATAGAAGATGCACAGTACTGGATAATCAAACTCCAGGCCTGAATTTGTTGCACCAGTTATTGCACCCCACAGCTATTCACGTATGTGTCACTATTAAAATAATATGATAAATATCTCCAGAAGCATAAATGGATGGATTGCCCAGAGAAGTTGTGGATGCCTCAACCCTGGAAATGTTCAAGGCCAGGTTACATGGGGCTCTGAACAATCCGGTGTAGAGATAGGTGCCCCTGCCTACAGCAGGGGGATTGGAATGAGATGATCTTTAAGGTTCTTTCCAACACAAACTATTCTGTGCTGCTTTGATTCTATAGTACTCAATAAAATTAAGTCAGACAACTTTGTGCTGAGGTGCTCATTTAAGACTGCTCACCCAAGCACAAAACTGAAAATTGCCTACCTGCAGGTCACCATTTGCTTTAAATCATTGGTGTAAAATTTCATTCTATGTCAAGATCTACTTTTATTTATGCTTTTGTAAATACTGACTTATTATGGGATGAAGATGATTTGTTATTAACATGTTATTTTCTTGAAAATAATATTCCAGCAGAAGCTGATCTGATTTGTTCTTTATTTTATTTAGTTTCCAAGTTTGCAAGCAAAGAATTGGTCTACCATGGGCCTCCTAAGTCATCAAGAAAAAATATTCCATGTGAACCCATATTTCAGCCACTCGTCGACTCTCAGAATAAACAGAATGATTTTGAAGTCTTGACAGAGGCCAGAAAACCATGTCTTCATGAGAAATCCCCATCCACACCAGCAAATAAGCAATCTCCCTTTTCAAACGTTCAAGCAACGACAAGTACAAGCAAAGTGCCTCCACGGTCCCTGATGGAAAACAGAATTATTACCAGAAGCCATTTGCCTCGTCAGAACATGAGGTTTAAAGACCTTCTAAAGGCAGTAGATGACGATATGTACATCCCAACACAGAGGCAACTTAATAAAGATGGCACGGATCTCATGATTGACTCTCCCCAGTTGTCACCTTTCCCCAGGCTGCAACAAGCTACCCTGAGAGAAACCCTACCTAGAAAGATTTCCTTGCTGGGGGCATCACAGGAACATACAGATATCTGCCCTCTCATTATAGCCAATGGTTCAAAAATGTCAGCCTTTCCCATGCCCCAACAGCAAATGTTAACCATACGAAGTATGAGGCAGTTTAAAGAAAACCCAACTCCTCATTTTTTGAATAAGAAAACTAAGAAAAACTTTATTCATCTCAGACACATACCTACAACTAGAGATGTAAATCTCCCAGTTTTATGTCCTCCATACCAAACCAGGTCAGGGAAAAAAACAGAGATTCTAAGGATAAATTTTGCATAAATAACACACACAGAGCATCAGAAGAAAAGAGGGTGAAGGGCCAGGTAAGAAACAAAGGTGGACAGAAACAGAGAAAAGAAAAGGAGAGATGGATCCAATCTTAAAATGAGACTCCTCCAAACGCAAAAGGATGATGTAATTAAAGCTGTGTATCATCTGATACCAACCAAACACTGCTACAAATTTTGTGCAGCACACCAAAGACACAGAAAAACAGAAGCCACTGTAACAGAACAACATCACGTATATTTAGACACAAAAGTGGACACTGAGGGCAGAGGATGTGACTTCAAATATTTTGTATCAATACATATATTGTCCCAAACTTGTGTTACTTGTACTTATGCATTTCATTAGGAAAATAAACCTGACAGGCAATTTTCATTAAGCTGTGAACATAATACAGAAGGTAAACAAACAGCAACAATGAGGGAATAAATTATTTCAGATGGAATGACATGATACACAAAATAGTCATGGTACTGATAATTTATTTGTTTGTTTCTTGCTTGTTTATTTGCTTTACCTGTGTCTATTCCAATTAATGGAGACAATGCAACTTAACTCCCCTGAAAGGAGGATTAGTTGCATTTTCTTCGTAAATTTAACAACTTAATTAATATTGCCTGTTTGTAACTGTCTGCCTTTGCAATGTTTGTGCCTTAGTATTGAAAACATGCAATTGCTTTCAATTTCAATGTAGTATGGTTATCATTTAGTTTTTGGTACTACTAAGCTTTAATCCTGTTTCTGTCCTCAAACAAGTTTTATATCAGCTTAAATCCCTTATGTTCAACAGATTTGAACTTGACTGACACCAACAGAGGTGAGAATACAATGGGAACCTTCGTAATTGCTGCTCTGTAAGCTCCCATACAAAAGATGCACAAAGGGTTCTTCTCAGAAAATCTGATTTCCTTATAATTTAGGAAATGTTTAAGTCTTGAATATATTTTAAGCTTTGAATTGCCCTTAATAAATACTTTTTCTTTGAATATACAGTTTGAAACAAATGGTTTCAGCTGTAAGTTTACATTTCAATCCACTGTTTCCTTTCACAATACTGCAATATTTCATTCTGAATATAAAACATAGAATCCTAAAATCATAGAATCATTTATATTGGAAAAGACCTTTAAGATTATCAACTATTAACCCAGCACTGTCAAGTTTACCACTATACCATGTCCCTAAATGCCACACGTACACATCATTAAAATACCTCAGGGATGGTGACTCAACCAGTTCCCTGGGCAGACTTTTCCAATATTTGACAACCTTTTTGGTGAAGAAATTTTTCCTATTATCCAACCTAAACCTCCCTTGGTGCATATTGAGTCCATTTCCTCTTGTTCTGTCAGTTGTTTCCTGGGAGAAGAGACTGGCCCCCACCTGGCTACACCCTCCTTTCAGGCAGTTGTAATGAGCAATAACATCTCCCCTGAGCCTCCTTTTCTCCAGGCTAAACACCCCCAGCTCCCTCAGCCGCTCCTCATAGGACTTACCCTCTGGACCTTTCACCAGCTCCTTTGCTCTTCTCTGGAAACGCTCCAGCACATCAATGTCCTTCTTGCAGTGAGGGGCCCACAACTGAACACAAAACTCGAGGTGTGGCCTCATCAGTGCCAAGTACAAGAGGACAATCACTGTCCTGGTCCTGCTGGCCACACTACTGCTGATACAGGCCAGATACCATTGGCTTTCTTGGCCACCCAGGCACACACTGACTCATGTTCAGCTGCTGTTGACCAGCACCATCAGATCCTTTTCCGACATGGGGTTGCTGTGGCCCAAGTGTAGGACCCAGCACTTTGCCTCGTTGAAACTCATACAATTGCCTTTGGCCCATCTCTCCAGCCTGTCCAGATCCCTCTGCAGAGCATTTCTGCCCTCCAGCACATCAGCTCTCCCACCCAGCTTGGTGTTGCCTGCAAACTGACTGCGGTTGCACTCGATCCTCTTGTCCAAACCGTTGATAAAGACATTAAACAGAACTGCCCCGAATTCTGAGCCCTGGGGAACACCACCTGTGACCAGACGCCAACTGGATTTATCTCTATTCATCACCACTTCCTGGGCCTGGCCATCCAGCCAGTTTACCCATGGAACAGTGCACCCATCCAAGCCGTGAGCAGCCAGTTTCTCCAGAAGAATGCTGTGGAAAATGGCGCAAAAGGCTTTACTAAATTCCAGATAGACAACATCCACAGCATTTCCTCATCAACTAAGCTGGTTATGTGGTCATAAATGGAGATCAGGTCAGTCAAGCAGGACCTGCCTTTCACAAACCCCTGCTAGCTAGGCCTGATGCCCTGCTTGTCCTTGGTGGTGACACTCAAGATGATCTCCTCCATGGCCTTCACCAGCACTGAGATCAGGCTGACAGGCCTGTAGTTCCCTGCATTCCCCTTTCGATCTTTCTTGTAGATGGGCATCATATTTGCTAAGTTCCAGTCGACTGGGATCTCCCTGGTTAGCCAGGGCTGCTGGTAAATGATGGAAAGTGGACTGGTGAGCTCTTCCACCAGCTTTCTCAATACCCCTGGGTGAATCCCATCCAGCCACATAGACTTGTGAGTGTCTAAATGGTGTAACAGGTTTTTGATTCTTTCCACTTGGATATAGAGGCTTCATTGTGCTCCCCATCTCTGTCTTCCAGCTCATGGGGCTGGGAACCTGGAGAATGACTGGTCTCACTACTAAAGGGAAAGAAGGCATTGGGTACCTCAGGTTTTTCCTTTGCCCTTCCTCTCTCTGAGGGTTTATGAAGGAGCTGGAAGATAGTGGAGAACAAGAGGAGCTTATGCTTCTTCTTCACCAACTTAGCCCAGGCATGCCTATGTGGGTGCCAAGCAGATGACAAACACAGGACAATACCAGTTCCCCACTAAAACAATGCCCAGAGAGATCAGTGTTAAGTGACAGTGCACCACAACACAAGTGCAGTGGTCCTCTTCCTGGAGGAGCTCTGAACTCTCATGCCTCCCGTGGCCTCAGCTGCCTCCAGTCCAACCTCTTTTCTGTCTGTGACAGAGAGCAGGGGCTCCCAAGGGGTGAGATACCAGCAGTTAGAGAAAACATCAGGCCTTTACAGGGTCCTGTCACCCACCTATACTTTCCATCTTCAAGGTAATACAGTTTTCTAGTGAGGTGGACCTTGGCTGGATGCCAGGTGCTCTGCAAACCCTGCCATTTCTGCTCCTCAGCTGGCCAGGTTAGAGAAAATATAACTAAAGGCTCGTGGGTTAAGATAAGAGCAAGGAGAGATCACTCACCAGTTACTATCAAGGGCAAAACAGGCTCAACAAGGGAAAATCAGTTTAATTTATCACCAATCAAATCAGAGTAGGGTAATGAGAAACAAAACTATATCTTAAAACACCTTCTCCCCACCTGTCCTTTCTTCCTGGGCTCAATTTCACATCCAATGTTTTCTACCACCTTTCCCACAGTGGTGCACGAGGATGGGGTCTGAGGGTTGTGGTCAGTTCATCACATGTTATCTCTGCTGTTCCCTACTCCTCAGAGGGAGGACTCCTCATACTCTTCCACTGCTCCAGTGTGGGGTCCTTCCCAAGGGAGAAATCTCTTCACAATCTTCTCCAACATGAGTCCTTCCAATGGGCTACAGTTCTTTATGAACTGCTTCAGTGTGGGGCTCTTCCATGGGGTGCAGTCCTTCAGGAACAGGCTGCTCCAGTGTGGGTCCCCCATGAGGTCACAAATCCTGCCAGCAAAGCTGCTCCAGTGTGGGTTCCTCTCTCCACAGGTCCACAGGTCCTGCCAGGACCCTGCTCCAGTGCAGACTTCCCATGGGAACACTGTCTCCTTCAGGAATCCGCCTGCTCCATAGGTGGATTCCTGCTCCCCCATGGCCCTCCATGGGCTGCACTTGAACACCTGCCTCACCATGGCCTTCCCCACAAGTTGCAGAAGAATCTCTGATCCGGCACCAGCACCTCCTCCCCCTCCTTCTGCATTGGCCTTGGTGTCTGCAGGGCTGATTCTCCCACACGTTCTCACCTCCCCCTCCCTGATTGTTGAACAGGGGCTTTTTTGCCCCGTTCTGAAATGTTGTCCCAGAGGCACTACCACCATCACTGATGGTCTCAGCATTGATGAGCAGTGGGTCCATCCTGGAGCCAGCTGGAATTGGCTGTGTTGGACATGGGGGAAGCTTCTGGCAGGTTCTCACAGAAGCCACTCCTGTAGTCCTCATGCTACCAAAACTTTGCTATGCAAATTCGATACATGTTTCTTATTTCTAGGACTGGTTTACTAAAAAGCAAGGGAGTATCCCTTCTTCTACCCCGTCTGGCCCTTCAAAGGTAACAACAGGTTCCCAAAGAGACAGCTTCTGAAGGATCATTTAGCTATTTCATTACGTCAATAGCAATTCTTTGTACAAAATATCTTCACATAGAGTTGCTGCTGGGACGACACTGGATCTATCTCTAGATCCTTCAGGACAGTATCTATAAGTAGATTCTGCTATTTCCACAGTCCATCAATGCAATCACAAGAGATTTGTAGACCTCAATTTCATAGGTTTTCCATTTACACATGGGAAATGGCACCTTTTACTTCTATCCTGATTCTGAGTCATATTAATAAGTTCAACTGCTTTATGTATTACCAGTTTCAATGTTGTTCTGTTTCTCAAATCACAGCTGTTTTTATGTCAGCAAAAAAATTTCAAACCACAGGAAATTCTGAGGATGAAGTACAAATATACACTTAGAAAGAGCTATCAGGAAGCAGAATCAAACCTACAGTTGGAAAAATATGAAAGAAATGCTTTCATATTCCACTTTTAATTTCATCATTCTTTAAAGACATAAACGAACAAGATTAATAATTCAGACAGTAAAGGGAAGCCTTTGAAAATCCCTGAATAATTCAGAAGTTCTGGCATTATATAGCCTTTGTCATACTGATCCATCCACCCTGGGTAAGATGCTGAAGAGAGAATGAAATGACTGACTCATTCTCTCACAACCCTCTCATATTACAGTTTATGAACAACAAAATTCCACAAATCAGAAGGTCACAAAAGGAGAAAAAGCAGCTTGTGTTCACCAGTTGTCTGTGCCAGCAAGATGATGAGAAAGGGCAAAGAGGAGCATTATAAACATGATGTTAAAACTAAAATACCTGATCTGCAGCCCAAGGAAATGCACTCCTTTTACTTCCCCAAGCTCTAATAATAAGGTATATGAAAGGTTTAAAAAATTCAGAAGGTATTGCTAGGGACCATGTGATTTGGCCAGAAGACCTACTCGAGGAGGATTAGGATAAGGCTGTCTATGGCTCAAGATTCCATTTTGCCTGTGTAGAAATTGTGACAAATAAGTGGAAGCCTCATGGTGGGAAGCCTTGTGGTTAATGGTTCCCACAGCTGCAATGTGTAAATACATTCCATTCTCGCTGGAGATGGGGAACAGGGACCCAGGTGTGCATGCCTGGGCCCCCTGCATATATAGGGCTGGCAGGCCTGGAGGGCAGAGCTTCCCTCTCCTGCACAGACACAGGAAACCTCACTACGTAGCAGCTCTGAGAATAAACCTCTTTAGACATGAAGGCCATGGCCAGCCTCCGTTTAACCTGTGCTTATCTTGGAATCACACAGTATTCATCATACAAAAGCCATTTAAAAAGAAATCAAGGTTTGCCAAAATGAGAGTGAGCCTGAGAAATATGTAAACACATATTTTTCTATAAAACAGCACTTAGAATTTTTATATCTCCTGTAAGTAACATCCATTTGCCTCATCCATCTAACTAAAATTAAAATCTTTCAGTATCATAACGATAATGAACTATATGTGCACCTTCCTCTCTTTCACCACTTTTTCAGTTCTGGTCATTATTTTGGGTCACAGATTATATAGATCGATACTACAGAAAATTGTATGGCAGTGAACTTAAGAAATCTTATCTTCTTAAGAATAAATATTTTAGATTTCTGCTAGGACTCCTGGCATAAAATATCCCGGAGTGAGAATTATCTGCTACACACCTTAGTTGTAGTATTTGGGCTCATATACACACATAAATTGTGGCTAATGCATTAGAAATAAAGCCAGAGAAGGCTTTCAGAAAAGAGCTATTTCCAGCTAGGAAGGAGCTGTCATAGAGTTTAAGATGTCTCCATTCAGGAGATGGGCAGAGAGGCAAAGGGAACAAATAGAGCTAAGCACCATGAGCCATACTCATGTTGAGGTTTTGAGGAGCAAGAAGCTCCTGCAGTGGGACTTTGCTTACCCAACATTAAACAAGGGAGTTATCTGTGACTTAGGTGGTTGTCCAGACTCTTTAGTAGCCACTTGAGATTATGAACATCTGGAAAAGAGGGAAAGAAAATTTGATTTGGAGGTCCCTGAAAAGACTCTTCAAAGGTGGCCCAACTGCACTGCCATAGGATGACTTGATCCACTATTTTGGGCTTTGCATTTCCACAGACTGAGGAGTAAGAACTGAACATTGATCTCATCTCATGAACATTATACATGCCAGGACTTTTTCTTGACCTCTGCAGGAGCACAACAGTAGAGTTTTGAGTTTTTGTCTGGAGCATATACCAAAGGCTCAGAATGGTAGAAGGGAGGATTAAATGGGTCCTTAAGCTTAATAAGCTGCTGCTAGGCAGGCAGATATTTTACTTGGGACATCTGTATTTAGTAGCGGTAACAGCCTTCTGAGGCCAGAAAGAAGACTGAAAGCCACTTTTTACAAATCCTTTCTTAGAAAGTAAGTCCTCTGTAAAGCAGAAAGAAAGTGTTCCTCTATTTAGACGAAAGAAGGACTTAAGTATCAAGCCCATCCATTGTAGCAGCTTGAACAGGCAATGAAAAGCACGAGGGACTATGTTACACAAGACTTTTCTATGCTAATAAATACTTAACTCACATCAGCAGTTGCTGCGGTACACTTCAATGGGACCAGAATGGAAAGCAAGTGTTCCCACAGCAAAGGACGAGCCGTTTGGTTCAGACCTTCAGTGTCTTTCTAGTGAAGTTCTGCATAAAACCCCTTGTGGGTATGGCAGTATTTCAAACCACCAAGAGGTCTCTTTCACAGCACACAGCCTATACAGCTGCCAGACATCCACTCTTGGCCAGCCTACACTCCTGCCTAAAAGGACAGCGAATTCCCATGTCACAGAGACCCTGCTCTTTCTAGGCATTTCTACTTCCCATATGCTTTAATAGCTCAGCATCTCTTCTGCAACTAAACCAAAAAATAACTCTTCAAGATGATTGACATCTAATCATTTACATATGTTTACAGGTCTTTACACACAGGGTACCATAGAGAGGTGCAGAGGATATGCTGTTACATGATGGATGTGAAGGATCAAGTGACACACTGTGTTTGTCCATAATGCCTCCCTTTTGCTGCTGCAAGACCATACCTTTCCTCAGACATCCAGTGAGACAGACAAGTCATAGAGATGATGATACGGTGTTGTGATTACAACCTTCTAGAGAGAAAACCATGTTCCAGTCATTTCACTATTTTCATCAGGAGTCAATGACCCAATCCTGCAGCTGAGAAGAAAATTTATGTTTCAGAAAACCCACCACAATCTGTTGGAAACACTCTAAATATACCCTGCTCCAATGTGCCTGGGTTTTTTCCAATAAGTTAATTATCTTCCTTCCATAAAAAAAACCAAGCAAGCATCCCTTGAGTTCCCAAAGGCAATCCTTTGAGAACAATGGACATTTGATAGACTTCTGTGCTCATTAAATATATAATAAAGATGGAAAAATTTCCCAAAGTCTGAAACATGCTTAACAGTGACTGAAAGTCAGGAAAATTATCACTGTCATATAGCTATTATGTTATCCTGATAGATCTCAGTATGTGAAGCTATCAGCTATTGAACATCTGAGCTCTAAAGCACAGCCTCCCACTACAGATCATATATTACACATCTTTATGCAATCCTAGAAATAATTCATACTCTGCCCTTGCTGCTTTCTCTCCAGGAATCTCTCTGCTTCTGGTCTAATTCTGATTTTCCCCTCTGGATATAACACAAGAAATGCCAAGCACAGATTTCAGTGCATAAACATATTATGTGGCATGGTAAAAGAAGTACCTCATAACGGCCCAGTTTGGAAAGCTGACCAAAAATTTGCTTACCAATAACTAAGAGCTGGGACTTTTATCCTTCTACAAAAGCAAAGAGAGTACACCATGGCTTTAGGCTTAACCAGTTGCATCGAGCTTAGCACCACTCCAGTGACTGAGCACATTTATTATACTTTATGCCCTCACAGTCTGTGTTGTCTACAGGTTTTTCACTTTAATTCATCTTGTGAAAATGAATGCCTGCCCACCCAACCCTTGCTTTTGCTTCACTGTGTCTATCGTTGACCCGGAATTTGCATGTTCGATAAACCAAGCTCAGTACAGGGTCTGAAATAAAAATAAAAACTCCCTTCAAAAGGCACAAAGTTGCTTTAAAATGTTAATCTCCCTTATTTTTATGATGTGTTTAATATTAAATGTTCCCATATGGGTACAACACTGCAAACCATGTCATTCTATTTAAATAGCCCGTTTATTTTAAAATATGAAACTAGCTACAAATTTAAACCTGCTTTGTTTTTGTTAACCTGGAAAAAATTATTAAATTCTTAAGTGTGCATTGTAATAGGAGCAAACACTGAAGAGTGTGAATTCTTAGGTTTCAGTATCTATTTTTAAATTGTTTTGCATGTAAGCTTTTAATTTAGATTTAATAAGATTCTAATTGCATTTTTTTAAAATTCCAGTTGATTACTGAACACATATTTCTGTTGGATTAACTTACACAGTTTAGACTTCTAAAATAATGTTTAAAATAATAATTTAGTATTTTATGATTTATGCTACTATGTCTAAATATAGTTCATGTAAAATAATTACAGACTGATTGCAAGAGATAAACCTATTGAAGATTAACCATTTTATGAGAGATGCACATCTCTTATGTAATTATTCAATGTCAGTAAGTTTCCTCAGAAAGCTGCGGGTAATTAACATACTAAGAGTGCTTAGTTATAATTTAACATATTCTGCAATTAAAACCAATCAAAATTTTTGCCATTTGCCATAGCTCAGAAACAGAAGGAAAGTATATTAGCATGTTAAACGAATTGAGCTGTGCAGTTTCAATTCTCAGGTCTTTCTCAGCTGCTTTTTGTAACTTCAGCAGGACAATAGCCAGAGACCCAGCAGCCTTGCTCTCCTGATGGTCTTTCCTCAGGGGAAATACTGGGTAATTCAAAGCAGGTATAGTGGCTGCATGCCCCCTTCTCTTCTTCAGCTGGAGGGTGTAGTATCAATACCATGTTCCTCCCTTGCTGCCAGATTAATTTATAATAGCTTTACAGCAGCCTAAAGCTCTATAAAGTAATTTTTGCCTCACTAATCTGGCACTGTCTCCTATGGACGATCTGGACCTTTAGGCATAGGAAGGTCTTAATTAACTGTTGTCTTGGGCTGACTGTAGGCTTTAGACCCAGATTGAAAAGGCATTAAAGTCACCTGGAATACGTTCCTCACCCTCGCTGGAAGCCACGCAGACCCTCAGCGTGTTGCATGCTCCATGGAAACACCACTCTTTTGGCAGGCAAGCATCTCCTGGAATAGTTATTACAATGGATATTATAGGAAGGACAGCAGTAGAAGAGAGGTTAATGAGATAACCTCTTTCTTCTTTTTCACCAATTTATTTTTACATTCTCATAAATAGTACTTCTCATTCCACTCACTGTTTTCATGACACCCCTCACTGTACCCCCCAAAATATTATTTAGAACATTATCTTTAGGAGTTTGAAGGTAGAAACTGCCTTTAGCTCTGTTCAGGTTAAGTCAAAAGCTTTGAGTTTTACCAAAACCTTTATGTCTAAAACATGAGTTAATCAGGCATCCAAAAGCACAGTCCAACATTCAACAGGCACTCAGCTTTGGAAGCACCAAAAAAGATAATATCTGCCTTTACTCCTGTGAGTAAAACCGCCCCCAAAATAAAAGCATTGCAGAACAGCAGCAGAAGAAAGACTTCTCTTCCCTTAAATATGTTAGAGGCATCTTCTGTACCACCTTCCTTTAGTGTTGGTTCATAAAAGAAATGTAATCTTTGACACATTATTTGACTTAATATCACTTCATGTCAAAAGTTAATCCCTACAAAACTGCTGTATATAACAAGTAAGCCAAGGACAGGTCCCTCTGCACACCATCAGGAACCTCCAAAGTGCTGGAAGACTTCTGATGATCCACAGAATCATAGGCTCAGTAACTGCTTGAGACGGCACTGATGATGGAGCTGTGTTCCCCTGCCATGAATCACTCTTCAAGTAATTAAAACCACTATACAAGTCAGAACACAACAAAGAATAGAAGCCTGGACCCTCTGATTTTGATGCTTGATCAAAGCCCTTGCTTCTTGTGCAATGTGGTGGCACTAGCCTGCCGGGCTGCTGAAGGCAGCTATCAACCACTGCAAACACATCACCAGCCCAGTGCAGGTTCATAATGGCAACAATCACTCACAAAACAAAGTTTTATTTGGAGATGAAATACAACTGAAGTCATTGTTTTCTAGGCTTTTGAAAATTTATGAAGACTAAGCTAACCAGCCTGCTCTGTCTTTATATTTACTGATGAGAAATAAATCCAGTGGGGAGAAGATTAATGTGAATGTGGGCATGTTGCTCAATGGTGTAAGGGACTGAGTGACAACAGGCATGGAAAAGATAGAGGTACTCCACCTCTTTTTTTCTTCTCAGTTTTCACTAGGCAGTTTTGTCCTCAGGCATTGCAGTTCCTGAATGCTACCAGCAGAACCTAATGGAATCTGCAGGAGAGTGCAGGAGAAGAAGGCAGGGTCAGGGACGACTTAAGCAAACTGAGCACATGCGAGCCATGGGAGCAGATCAGCTGCATCTAAGGGTGCTGAGGGAGCTGGCTGACATCTTTGCAAAAAGAGCCATCGTCTTTGAAAGGTCATTGCACTCAGGGGAGGTTCCTGATGACAGAGAAAAGGTCAACATCGCACTCATCTTCAGAAGGGGCAGGCAGGATGACTCAAGTCAGTCAGCCTCATCTCAACCCCTGTGTGGCAGTGGTGAATGTCACCAGTGCCGCCCCTAAGAAGCAGCAGGTCCTTAAGAAAATCAGGGTGCATTGGTGGGATGCTGCTGAGGTGTAAGGTTTTTTAATGGTTCTGGCCCCGAAGGTATCTCCCCCCTTCTGGGTTTAAAGAAATGGTTTCTCCTAAGTTGTTGCCTCCCCTTTATGTTAATCCCTGTTGTCAGTTATGTTAATTACCCAGCCCCTGTTCTGGAAAGTCCCCTGGAAAGTCCCTTCTCCTTCCACATCCCATCGGCTCTGGCTCCCTCTCCCCTCCCCTCTCCTTCCTCAATTGGTTCTCCCCACATCACCCCACTGATATACCGCCCCTGGACCCTCACCCCATTGGACCCTCAAGCCCTCCCCTCCCCCTTTCCCCCCCGAATACAATGTAATGTAAAACCCTGTTACAACGTTCTCCGTCCCTGGACTTCACCGAGTGCTGACCAGCATTAAAGCCTCTGGTACTCCACACGGAGAACCCCTCCCACCTCTTTGCCTCCATCTCTGATTTTTGCCTGTTTGGATCACACGTGTGTGCGTGCCTGCACTCATCCTGCAGGGAGTGCTCGGCACATGAGCAGGGGTTTGAGAATCCCCCGAGAGTGGCTCCACAAGAGACGCTTCTTGGAAGGTCGCCATGTGCCTTGACCTCGTCCCCCAACTCTGTTCCTGGCCTTTGAAGAAAGGCACAAAGTGGCACCCCTGGGCAAATTATGGAGCAAATCCTTTCTAAAGCCATTGCTGATAACATGAAAAGCAAGAAGGTGATGGGGCTCTAGTAAGGGCAGATCATGCCTGACCAATCCCACTGATTTCTGTGATGAACTGACCACTCCATGGACAACAGAAGAACAAAGGTTGTTGTACATCCTGACTTCAACGAGGCTGATACTGTTCAGTCGTTACTAGTGACTGAAGACACTAAGCCTCTTCACAGGTCATACCAGCCAACATGCAGGAGCACAGGCTGCTGCTCTGATGAATCAGGACAAGCTGCAGGAAAGGGCTGATAGAAACATCATGAGGGTTAAGGAAAATACAAAGTCCTGCATCTTTGAGGGAATATCTCCATGCAGCAATAAAGCGTGATGCTCAAGCATGTGAAAAACTCGACAGAAAAGGACCGGGACATCCTGATGGACAATACGCTGAATGCAAGTTGGCAGCATCCCTTTGCAGCAAAGAGGGACAACTGAATGGTATCGGCAAGAGTTAATGCTGTTTCTTCAAGTCAAAGGGTTTCTTTGCCTCTATTTGGCCCTCATGGGACTGCATCTGGAGTAGTGTACCTAATTTTAGGTTACTCAGTACCACAAAGACATGGACATGCCCAGTGGAGGCCCAGAAGGATGGGCAGGACTCCAATGCAGAGGATGCACGAGAAGAGGCTGCATGAACTGGGTTTCTTCAGTCTTCATAATACTTGGGAGGACCCTACACTTGCCTGTAACCAGCTCATGAAAGGAAATATGAAGGACAGAGGGAGCCTCTCCTCAGAGGTGTACAAGCATAAAATAAGATGCAAGAGATGCCAGTTGGAACTCAGTTGTACCAGAAATTCTAATCACATGAAAGGAAAAAATTTACCACAGGGCTGATCAAACACTGAATAGGTTTTGCAGGATATTTTCAAAACCAGGCTGGAAAAGCCCTGAGCAACTGGCCTGTCTTTGAGACAGGAACTGGACTAGATGAAGTCTAGATTTTGCTGCTAGCCTGCACCATTCTGTGGTTCTGTTTTAGGAAAAGACAGGCACAGATGCGTTTTCTCCCTGGGGATGCCCATTTCTTTCCATTGAATATTAATGGAGATGAAGCTGACTAGCTTAGACTTATACAACCCACATGTAGATGAGGTCAGCCTCAAGGAGAAATACCACTTTTAGAACAGATAACTTCAGTTATCTGAGACACTGCAAGCATGGTGTTGAACAGTAAATGCTAGTAGAGCATTAGTGTTTAGTAACGTACATACTGCTAGATACAGTTATCCTTGAAAATGTTCCTGGTTTATTAGAAGGACATGCTTTAACTCTTAATTTCTTTCCTATCTTCTATATTACACTCGAGAGAGGAGAATTCAGTGGTGGCATGGGCCTACAAAACCAAAAACATATTTGAAAAGTATAATAGATGATTATATATTTTATATGTACATATCCAATCCACAATACACAGAAACATACATCCTTAGTTATTTCCAATAATTTGAGTAGTATAAAATAATCTTCTCTACAGTTCTAAGCATCATCTTTAAAAACCAGGAATTCCAGCACTAAGATGACTGGATCCCAATTTAAATAAGAAAGGATCATATTAGATACAGGACACTTTAAGAAATTCTTGATTCTGAAGTTTTCTTTCCTCACTTTGTTTCTCAGAGTCTAATTCTACTGTTTTTTAGGTTTGTTGTACATCAGTATCCCTTTCCCCAAAATATCCTGCAGTGAGGCTGACTGGGAAAGGGCTGTGGGAGTGTTTCAGTCTGCATGATGGAAGCAGACTATTAAGGTGTGTATTTTAGTTTAGTTGGTAAATCACACTATTTTTTCTATTTTAAATCTATATTCAGGTTTGTTTTGGGGAAGGAAGCAGAATTTTTGTCTACCAACACTACAGTTTAGACTTTAAGACCTATATTGCCTTCAGGTGCTGTCCATCACTTTCCATTGACTGTAGATAACTTCTTGAAGAACTCTCCCATTATTAAGACATTTCAGCTGGGTACTTAAAGCAGGACAGCATAAAACAATCTGTACCAGGTTATGTGGCAGTGTATTGTGATTTTCTGTTATAGAGTTGTGGAATGGTGCCGTTTTATTTGATTTCCTTTGTTGTTATTGTTAAAAGGATCAGGGATGGTGTTGGCTCACACTCTTGACTTATTTGATGACCTTATTCCCACTTCATAGGGGTGAATTCCAAAGAACTTTGCTTACCTATTGCACCCTTCTCTGAGGCATGAAGCATTTCTTATATGCTATCTGGGTACATAATCTGGAAAAAAATTTCCAGGTTCATCCACAGAGAGGATATTATGATTAGTTCATTAATAAGCAGCAAAGGGCAGAAGGTATGGCATGTTATTATCTGAATATCTGATTTCTACAATAACCACACCTCCAAATTGAGCACCAACTTTTAAAATGGTGTTTAGTTATTAATCAAATGAGTCTGGTTTTGGATAAGAATGACCCATGTGTATGTCTGTACTACATTTCCTGTAAATGCTAATACTTACATGGAAATTGGAACACTTCTGAGACTTTTTAAAGATGAGCTATATTTTGCTTTGAATATCTAATTTGGCCCATTTCCCAGACCTCTAAACACTTTCTAGACTTGGGTACCATTTTCTCCATCATGTCTCCCTGCATTTCCTGACACCAGCTAGAATATGGGATTGACCTATCAATAAAGCCACAAATCACTTGACACCACCCCCCCAAAAAAAAATGGTAGGCTAAATATAATTTAAGTAGAAATAACTTTTTACAGTATTTCCAGGGCAGTTTTGCAGGCTTTGCATCTTGCCCTGCTATTTTTATCTGTTAGAACTGTTTTTAATGGATTGTATTTTACAGGTGAAGTTTAGTTAGCTCAGAAAAAACTTCGGGCACACATGCAAGGAGCTGGCACAAAAATTGTACCACAGTTCTGTATTTTTAAAACAGACTCAGTCTACATAAATCACAGACTTTCAGATGGTGCAAATCAGCACAGCACTACTGCAATCAGCTTTATCAGCAGGTGGGTCTCTGGCATGGGTAAAGTCTTTCTTGTTGAATTAATAGTACTTCTTCTAGTCAGCATCTCCCTTCCCAGACTGTCATTCTCAAGAGCACTGATTATGGATGCTCAAATATTTTGGGACTAGAGAACTAGATTAATAATGACAGGCCACACAGTAATGATATTTCTTTCATGCCTTTTTTTGGTGGTTTCTTTTATTGTTGTTGTTGTTGTTGTTTTTGTAAGGAACAGGTGGATCCAGATCCCAGCCCCGTATTTCATCAATTTTTTCTTCTCAGGTAGCAGAGAAGCACCTTTTAATCAAACATCACTGTTATGCAGGTTGGAAAATAGAAAGAGTCTTGTAGCAGGATTGCTTTGTAAATACTGAAATAGACCTTCTGTAAGAATTACAACCTCTATAGTGGACATCCATAATAATAGGAAAGATAAACTCATCTGGAACAACAGAGCTATACTGCATCCTGCCTCTTGGCAGGACAGTGGACTAGGTGATGCCTTAGATCCTCCCAGACTCATGTTTCTGGGTCACTAATACTACCAGTTATCCTTCAGTGCATGTGAATACATCTCTTTCCTATGCACCATGTCAAAACATTTGTTCTACTTAGATGTCCTTCTCTGACATTGCAGTATCACATTTAGTCCTTATTTGCTGTTGGTTGTTATGCAAATCTGTGAGCATTAATTTACAGCATCTCTTCTAAAATTTCTAAATACCATAAATTTAATAATTCAAGATCTCAAACAATCCAGAATGTTCTCATTTAACCAGAATTAAAGACAATGCTGCAAAGCACCAAATTATCAGATGTAAGAGAGCAACCCAAATGGGAGTTCATAGCTAGCTGTGTATGTGGTCACAGATACTGTACCAGAGAATGGTGAATGACTCAGCCTGCCTCTGGGGGTATTATGTGCAGGAATTTCTGCACAGTTCTGGGTACTTTAATACCAGAAAAAGACAACAGAATAATGGGTATGTGGGGGGGGAAAAGCCATAAAAATAATTGAACAGCTGGAATGTTTGATTTATGAAGAGGCATTAAAGGAATGATGTTTGATTATCTGCACAATGTCCGAAAGCCATATGTAAAACACTTCAAGTATCTGAAGGGTGTAAACACCAAGGGAGGAAATAAATAACCAGGCTGAAACAAGAAGGTGTAACTAAAAATACAGAAAATAAATATATTGGGGAAAATCCTTAACAATGAGCTTTGTTAATTAGAGATACATATCTGAAGAAAAACAGCAGTCATTGTTACTAGTAACTTTGAGAGCAAACTGGAGAAATCACTAGCAAAAAAAATAGATATATATCTGAGGCTGGATGGCAAGAGAGCTTGACAGCTATTATTGTTTGATAATTTCTTCCTTTATGATATTTATAAATCAAAATGCAAAAGCCAAGTGGTCACTTATTCAATTGAAATAACCATTTACCTCAATTAACCTTACTTGTCTAAATACAAACAAAATACTACCCTTATGCAAATTTTATTCATAAACCCTGAAGGCATTTTCTGTCAGATATTTTCAAAATAATAAAACCATCGCACCCCACATTTAAAATAAACAAACAAGTAAACAAAATTGTTCCTGAACAAATGTTTAGGAAGCAAATTTGGAACTACTAATAGAAAACCAGTATCTTCTGCATTTGTAATGCAAAATTCAGGGATTCTTCTTTTCCTCTGCAGCTTCAGAAAATGTTCTTTTGTACTTTGCTACTCAGCCTTCCTGTTATAACAAGAAAAGTTTGTTCCTTGTCAAAAAGCTGGAATTCCCATTTATTTGGAATAGAGGAACTTGATATTCCCACTACTCTTACACAAAGCCATATCATTATTTACTAATTCCCTCTTAGTCTGGCTTCTGTGTTTTAGAGATGGATTAGAAGGTGCAAAAGATAAAAATGTATTCTAGGTGAACTCCAGGGAAAATTCCTCTCAAAAAAAAATCTGCTTTGGAAATAATTAGACTCAAGTACAACCAAATAAAGGATGTAAGAAACATAGAATCATAGACCAGTTTGGGTTGAAAGAGACTTTTGAAGGTCATCTAGTTCCAACACCCCTGCAATAAGGGACAACTTTCACTAGACCAGGTTGCTCAGAGCCCCATCCAGCCTGGCCTTTAATATTTTCAGGGATAGGGCATCTACCACCTCTCTGGTCATCCTGTTCCAGTGCATCACCACCTTCACTGTAAAAAATATCTCTCTTATATCTAGTCTAAATTGACCCTTGTTCAGATTAAAACAATGCCCTCTTGTGCTATAACCACAGGCCCTTGCAGAAGTCCCTCTCCAGCTCTCTTGTAGGCCCTCTTCAGGTGCTGGAAGGGACTATAAGGTCTCCCGAGAAACTTCTCTCATTCCAGCTGAACAACCCCAACTCTCTCAGCCTGTCTTCACAGGGTAGATGCTCTGGTCTTCTGACCATCTTCATGGCCCTCATCTGGAGTCACTCCGGCAGATCCATGTCCTTTTTTTGTTGGGTGCATCTGGGTACTCCAGATGAGTACTTCCACAAGAGCAGAGCAGAGGGGGAGAATCAGCCCCCTTGACCAGCTGGTCACACTCCTTTTGATGCAGCCTGGGATACAATTGGCCTTCTGGGCTGCAAGTACACGTTGCCAGCTCATGTCCAGCCTCTCAACCACCAGAACCCCCAGCCACTTCACTTGATGTCATCTGAAAACTTGAGGAGGGTGCACTCCATCCAGCTATGTAGATCATTGATGAAGATACTAAACAGTGCTGGTCCCAGTACACATGCCTATGAAACACCATTTGTCACTGATTTTCACCTGGATATTGAGCGATTGACCACTACCCTCTGGATGTGACCATCCAACCAATTCCTCATCCACCAAGCAGTCCACCAATTAAATCCATATTTCTTAAATTTAGAGAGAAGGTTGTTGTGGGGGACTGTGTCAAATGTCTTACATAAGTCCTTAGGCAGGTTAACTTCCATGCTAGTTGATTAGTTACTCAACAATGTGGGAAGGGAGATTTATATCAAGAGCTGTCCCACTTGAGGAAAACAGCCCAGGAGTAAACCAGTGCCACTACAGCTGGGAACAAGGGTCCACAGTCAAAAGAGGGTACAAGCCAAAAAACCTTTGCTGACTAACTGATATGGCCTTGAGTACATGCTCCCATCTTCAGCTAAGGGATACAGACACCAAAATGCAAAATGCTTATGAGGGTATCTATGATAGAAAGGGAAAACCCTTTTCCCAGAAAACAATTTGAGCATAGATTGAGAATTGTTGCCTCAATCCACTTACCAAGAGTGCAGCTACCAACATCTCCTATTCAGAGCATTTCTAAAAAGCAGTGTCTGCTTTTCCAAATTGAAGTATTTTGGGTTTTCACAGTTCTTATTTTTTAGCTTTTTATTTTTCTTACTTTCCAGGCGATCCCTGAAGGAATGAATCTAGAAAGTAAAAGAAGGGAAAGTGAAAAGGAGGAAGAAAGATGTGAGAGAATAAAAGAAAATTGATCACTGAAAATATGTTTCAAAACAACAGAAAAAGTCCAAAAAAATTGTGGAGCACTCTCACCAGAATCCAATGAGGATCTTTCAGTTTACTGCCTCATCTCCTGCTGAAACCACTTGCAGAAATCTACCAAAATCTCAGCAGAGCAATTAGTCAACAAAGGAGCAAGTAGGTGGAAAGCCAGGACAGTGACAGAGAATCCATCATGTCAAGCTGGTATCACCAACAGGGTGTGTTGACTTGGGCTGTCTGCAAGGTTTAATGCCCACATCCTTAAAAGCAGTTAGTGCACATAATAGGAGTCAGTGGAAATGAAGCACCTACATAATGGTTAGTCACCTAAATACCTTTGCAGATCCAGGTCTTATTTCAGCCAAGGGCACTACAGGACACCTCTTTTCATGGAAATTGAGATTTGCCATACTACCAGTGACAGAAATTGCTAAAGAAGGTCCCAAGCTGAGCAGCTTTATTCGGAAATGACCACGTCTACAGCAGCAGTTACTTTTCTGAGCGAATGTACACATTTACACTTAGTTCCCAGGGAAACAATTACAAGAACACTGAAATATGGAAAGATTTTTGCTGTGTCACATGTTTTCATAATAGAAAGTTTGTTCACAAACACAATCCTAAAATTAAAAAAAAGGAAAAAAAGTGTGACTCAAGGAAAACAGCATCCAGGGCAGAACAGAAAGTGATCTGACAGCCCTGTGAACCCAAAACAGCTCCCAAGAAGATGTGTCTGCCAGCAGAGCTAGCTGCGGCGTCAGCCAAAGAAGTCAGCCGCAAAGCCAGACACGGCTGCTGGAAAAACACATTCCAGGTCCTACACACTGCTGCCAAGTCCACCCCATGATTATAGCCACGGACTTTGGAGAACCCAGAGGAAGAAGGTGAAAAGGAACAGGATCAAGATTGCCTACAGGGAGAAGAGACAGTGCCAAGGCAACACAAAAATTACTTGTTAAGTCCCATTTTACTTTGTTCTTGCCCTATTTTAATAGAGACTCTTGCTAGAATATTGCAAAGTTTAAGGGAGGTTCTGTTGTTTTTGGCAGCAAATCTAGCTTTCTTCACAAACATGATAATGGCCTGACATTACATGGACTTATGCCCCAAAGCATTCCAAAGTGTATTACAAACTTCAAGTGATACATGGCCAATGTACACAGAGACCTCTTCATCCACCACTGAAATGTGCTCAGCCTCTAAGACAACCTGTCATAAATGCTTAGCTAAGCAGTATTTTAGGCTAGGATATGATGAATGCTTTGTGCTACTGAATCTGAACAAGAAGGTGGAACATTATTGTGGGAGCAGAAATTCAGTTGCAGACACTTATACCCCTGCTCTACACCTGCTCTTAAACTGTTACTACAGTGCCTTTTAGTGTTACAGTTTGATGACCTTTGTTTTCCAAAGTCTCCTTGGGTGATATCCTCAGCTGCACGGTTGGGTTCCCTTCCCTTTGGATTGGTGCATCTACTGTACTCACACCAGTGGTTACTCCTTCACATATGTGTCCCACCACAGTTTCCCAACCAGATTCAGCTTCTGGGAGAGAAATATATAAAGGCCAATAAAACTCTGGGTGAAGCCTTGCAGATCTCTTCCCCTTTGGTTATTTACTGCACAGTGATAATTTACTATATATGATACTTTCTTTCATAAGCACTATGTATTTTAACTCCTCCACAAAAAAAAAAAAAGAAACGAAGAACAAAATACCATTTCAATACAAAGTTTTCAGGCCCAATATCTACCTGTCAACAGGAACATTCATCTTTGCCACAATTTGATTTATTTCCCTAATTCTATAACAAAATTATTATTTTTACACTAAGATCTCTATTAAACTCTTAAATCTCATGGCCTTTCCAAAGTCAAGAGAACATCAAATGATTTCATCCCTTTAAAAAGGCTTTGTATAGCTTAACAGATTTGTGCAATGTCTACAAAACTTGAGGGATTTTGAAGTGCAACAAAATTCTAATAAAAATTTTCAGACACAGCAACAGCAGAATCCCAGGTATTCTGAAAAAATATAATCAAGCACGCTTTTAAACTTCACCTGCGAGACAGGGATACAGGCACATATTTATCTTCAAGGGATGTTAGGGGGAAAAATATTTTTAATTCTGGTTGCTTTCAACTTTCTCTTTCCTGTCTGTCTAAGTATTTTCTCTGATAATGGTGATTTTTACAGCTATCATGCACACTGCATCCAATTCTGGCCCATCCAGTGCTACTATGGTGGCATTCTTCTGTCATTCTTATGATAATCATCATAAGAATGTCAAACTCTGATTTTTTCATTTTTAGCTTTTGAAAACAGATGGTATTTTCCAAATGTAAAATGTTCTGGTCATGTGTAAGAAATATCATCTGTCAGTGTGATTGAAAATTTCATCCTAATACTCAGCAAATGGTCCCATCCCTTTCAGTTCACCTGAATGTGTCACACAGTCCTATATTGTGCATCCAAGAACAGATCCAGGCCTTCTTTGTATGGTTGATGAACTATCACTTCACAAGGACCAGGTAGGAAATCTTTTACACTCTAGAATAGGTGGTAAAAATATGACAAAATTGACTATATTCACCTCAGGAAACTTCTACAAATGCTGGTCTTGAGAAACTGCTCTCAGAAGCTCATACACCTTAGAAGACTTGAAATAAAACTATCTACTATACCTCTTAACTGTGTCATTGCACGTCCAGTAAAGGCAAGCAGATGTAAAAGTCAAGCCTGTCAATCTCAAGCTGGAATGAAACTCTTATTTTCCTTACAAATCTTCTCATATTCAAAAAGTGAGGAGGATGTGCTAGAACTGGATCATATGGTCTGACTTCATGGGTCTTTAAATCACACACAGTTACTCCTGTGCTGGGCCCAGCAGCTTGAGCTTGGCAAAGGCAGCTGTGCTTGACTCCTGTGAGTGCAGCACACAGATCTGGGGTGTGGGGTCGATTTGAAGATGTCCAGGGATGGAGACACTAACATTCCCTCCCCACAGTGGTATTTTCCAAAGGCTGGTCTTTTCCCTGTTAAAAACTTGTGTCTTATTTCCAATATGACTTTGTCTGGTTTCAGTTTCAAGCCATTGGTTTTCATTATTCCTTGGACAAATAAACCTGTTCATAATCATACACATAGATATATAGCCCTGACGTTCCTGTCCTGTTTTCTCTGCAGCTCCCAGAGATCTGAACAGATGGCAAACACTTACTAGCTCATGTGTTAAAAAGGGAAAAGCCCAGCTACTGAAAATATTGCAATTAAAACATTTTTGGGTTTTTTTTAAGAAGACAACAGCACCCACAAAGACATACAGCATTTTGAGACTACAGTCTTTTGTTGAACTTCTCACCACTAGCTTCTTGCTGGAAAGCTATCTCCACAGAATCCCTCCCCACAGTGGCTAGTGGTGAAAATACTTTCCCTGCTCCAATTTTTCTTGATGGGGGATCCAAATTTATTCCTTGGTTTGCCACATATCAAAGGGAATTATACAATGCCAATCTCTTTCAGAGCTACTTTTTCGGATGGCTACTCTCAGCTGAGGTGTCTGCAGAAAATCACACCAGCATTTTAATGAGGAATTCAGAGAAGTTAAAAGACCTTTCCATTGGTGTTTAAATCTCACACAAACACCAGGCTGCAGCTGTAGCCTTTGCTGCTTATGCATAAATGTATTATTTTAGAACATGGCCAAGACCTCCTTCTAGGAGGTCCTGCAGGAGTGGAGCCAACAAGTGATTATGAAAGGCAGCCTAAAGAACATTTGACACTGTTTTCTGCCTACACTTAACAAGCACCTCGTAGTTTGGGCTGCAGTTTGCACGATTTTGGCTTTCAGAAAATATGAAACACCTTAGTAGATGGATTTTACGTCTAGGAGATTCCATCTGAGGCACTGAACCCACCCAGTTTTATTACTTTCAAAAGGTTGGGAAAAGCTTCAAAGTCGCATCTGACAAATTCATGAACTTATTCTAAAAAAATATCTGGAACTTTGGCATCCACGCACTTTTTTAGAAAGTAAACACATACAAAAAAAATCTACACTTCAAATAAATCTCACTAGACTTATTTTCTTAAGCTAAAATCAATGAATTTTATTCATTATTATGTATTTCATTTCCTTTGATTAAACAAGCCTTTATTTACTACCTTTTGAGATACTACTCAGTATGTCACTTGCGGCCCTAGTCTGCCTTGTGATCCAGTCAGTGGGATGGGAGAACCAACTGGCAGCTGAGGACAATTGAGTAAAATAAAAGCAAAGAGCAGAAGCTGCAGACTGAGTAGAGCTACAAAGGTGAAGAGAAGGGCATCACCCTTTTTTGGGAGAGAAGTTGGGACTACTGTTAGGAAGAAACTTCTTTTTGAGGACTGCAGATGTGTTGCCTCCCTCTCCATGTACTTCCTCATTATTTAATAAGACACCCAGGGCTTGACCCACAAAGGGACTCAGGTAAACCATGACTATCTTATACACTGCATGGCCATTAGCATCAAATCCACAATACTGAACAGCCACTCATGCTTTCTACACTCTGCACAGGCCTATAAGACAGGTGAAGACTAGATTGATAACTGGGACCATACCGGGAAGCCAACAGAAAATGCTACAGAGAAGTGTCTTATACATTATCCATTTGCATTTTAATTTTGAGTAAAATAGTGTAGAGCCCTAAAAAACTTGATTAGAGCTCAGCTCTAGTCTCCCCCAAAAAGCACTCACTTACGTGGACACAAAGTCACCCACCAAGGTCCATGAAACTTACATTTATTTCTACAGAGCAGTCCAGCTTCAAGAGAAAGATTGGAAACTACTTCTTAGGTTAAGTTTGTGAATACCCTTCTCCTTCAGTGTTCTTCTGAGGGAAGAACTGACCTAGGTTTCCCATTCCCTAGCAGGGAATAACGGCACATTTGTAAAACGGTCCTGACTGTTGGTTTTCTCGTCCTGACCAAACTTGTACTGTTTTGTGCCAGATGTGTCCATCAGAGGAGCACCACCAAATCTGAGGATCCCCAAGTGGTGGAGGTGATGTACCCTGATAAGAAACGTAGGAAGGCTGGAGAAACTAAGGGTTTCCCTTTCACTTTTGACCACTGCACCGTGTGAAATGTGCTGATGTGCTGTCTTATCAATGACTTTTAAATATATTGTAGTTGTTTGCAAAGGTGTTTTCAGCAGCATTGCCTGCTGCTCACAACTTTAGCCCAGAGGGACTAAATCAGAGGAACAGGAAGGAAACAAAAGCCTTTTACAGCTTCTGACCTTGACATCTCCAAAAAACAGGTGTTCTTCAACAGGATGAGATCAATAGAAGTATGGGGGCAAGGGACAAGAGAGAAAGAACAGAGAAAGGCAGTACAAAGTAGGAAGAAAAGGGAAAAAGTGAACAAATGACAAAAGAATCATGACAAATTTCCATACAAGCTTGAAGTCACATATGAGAAAAGAATAAATTAGAAGCTCCAAATGAGAAAAGAAGAAATCAGAAGCCTCCTTTGAGACCAGTAAGTAAGAGAGAGAGTTTGGGCAAGCAATCTAACATCCAAGAGGCAAGGCTGGACTTGTGCAGGTCTTCAGCATTTAATTAGGAATGGAGCAGGTTGACTCTATCCAAGAAGGAGCTCAGAGGCTAAAAAATGGGATGGAGGACAATATATACCACAGAATCCTGTAGGGTTATGTCGTGGGTTTGTAAGACCTGGTTTT
>WBMZ01031604.1:0-35874 GCA_013400975.1 Atrichornis clamosus | reverse complement strand
CCTTTCCTTTCCTTTCCTTTCCTTTCCTTTCCTTTCCTTTCCTTTCCTTTCCTTTCCTTTCCTTTCCTTTCCTTTCCTTTCCTTTCCTTCTTTTTTCTTCCTTTTTATTTCTTGCCTTTCTTCTCCTTCTCTCCCTTCCTCCCTCTCTTTAAAATACAACCTTATGTGATTAAAAATATATTTATATTCTATTATGGTGATCTCAAAAATTCTCAAGAATCTGAGTTTCTTTCTACTTCTACTTTACATTCTCATTTGTTTTGCATTTGTATCATTTTGGGTGCCTGAAGAAGGCCTAACTTACAATCTTGTTCCAAATAAGTTTGGATTTCGGGGTATTTTCTGGTTTTTTTGCCTTTTTGCCTTTTTGTGTGTGTGTGTAGTCGTGTTTTTTTTCTTGCTGCTTGTTTGATTGTTACTGTTGGTTTTGTGGGATTTTGTTTTGGGGTTTTGTGTTTTGGCTTGTTTTGGTTTGGCTTGGTTTTGTTTTGGTTTTTTTGTCCTGAGGGAAAGGCAGGAAGGGCGGAAGAGGGCGCATGCCATGGACTACATCCCCCAGTGTGCACCGCCGCGCCCTGTGATATGTCCGTTTGCTATTGGTCCAGAGCAGGGGCGCGTCCCTTCCCGCGTGGATCTAAAGCTGCGCGTTGGGAGGGGGTCGCTGTTCGGAGCGTGATTGGCTGGAGGCGTCGCGCTCGGCGGGCGCTGATTGGCGGAGCTGGTGAGGAGCGGAAGAGGCGCGGCGCGGCCCAGTCATGATGGTGGGCGGTGACGGCGGCGAAGTGCGTGCCGGGACCGGGTGGTGGCGGGTGGGGCGCGACCCGGACGCGGCTCCGGCTGCGACGCGGGCCCTGGCACTGACACCGACCGCGGCACCAACAATGGCCCCGGCCCCGGCCCCGACACCCTCTCTGTCTCTGGCCCCGGAGTCTCTCCAGTCCCTGCAGGACCTGACCGGCGATGGAGGGGTGCGCAAGGAGCAACTGCGCCCCGGCACCGGGCAGCCCGTGCCCCCGTCCGCCTCCGTGGCAGGTACAGGCGGGTCTTGGGGCTCCAGAGCCTCCCATGGCCCATGGGAGCTCCTGTGGCCACGGCTGGGCACCTCAGTTACAGGATATCCCATTTCTCTGGCACGGGTTACCTAGAGAAGCTGTGCCTGCCCCATCCCTGGAAACGTTCAAGGGCAGGTTGGAGCAACCTGCTCTAGTGAAAGGTGTCCCTGCCCATGGTAGGGGATTGGAAGAGGTTAATATTCAAGGTCCCTTCCAACGCATACCATTCCATGATTCTCGCAGCCTTCCTGGGGCTATGTCTCCCCTGCTGGGTGCTGGTGTTCTGCAGTGAGGCTGCCTGAGTTCGGCCTGGCTGCCCGGGGGGCTTTGGGTTGCTTTGCAGTAACGCTGTGACTGAATTCACAGGTAGTTCAGGCTCCAGTGACCAGCTCCTGAGCAGCTTTTAAATAGTAATTGTTAAGTTTAATCTTTGTTCCGCAGGACTCAGAAAGCTGAAATCCTTAGAAATGTGAGCTGGATAGAGGGTCTGGTGCTGATCTGTGTGACTTTCTATTAGTGTGAGGTTTGGTCTGTGTGGCTGGGCCTGAAGTAGGTGCTGGGGGAAACAAAGAGAGCAGAGTCCATTGTGAAAGGTTCCCTGAGCCTCTAATGTTGAGGTGCTGGTGGCTGGCAAAGACCACAGCAAGGACTTAAAAGTGCTGACATTATACTGTGGTGAGTCTCTGTTTCAGAGACTGTCAGCTCTCCTTGTCAGTGTTTTAGCACTTGGGAGACTGTTTAATTTCTTGTGGCTGACACATTACATGAAAGGGCATCTTGACCTTGAGGAAAGCAGGATTTCCAGGGCCCACCTGTGCTCACAGAAAAATTTGAAGCTGGAAGTGGTTCCTGAAATGCAGGACTCTGGTGCTGTGTCAAGAGAAGCCCATTACTGTGTGTTTTCTGAGGTAGAACTGGAGTTACAGATGCAGAGCTTGGGGTAGAGGTACATTTTCCCCTTTGTTCTCTTTCCAGGGCTCCAGCTTTGGTTAGAGAATGCTTTTTTAAGTATTTCTGTAGACAACTGAGGCATTTTAATTTGTTCTGTTGAAGTTTCCTATTCTTAAAAGCGTAAAATCACGTCTCTTAATTAGCTCAGGACAAAGCAGCTGCTTTGTCTGCGAATGATGCTGAAACACATGACACTGGGCTGCTTGGATATGACCAGGTTTTTGGTGTAAAACACAAGGGTTTGTGCTGCCTCTGCTGTTCTACAGCAGAAGGAAAAAAGAGAAGCAGGATAACTGGGTGGTGTTGGAAGTCCAACTCATGGTGTGCTCCCGATATTGTTATTATGGGATATGAAATCAAACTCTTGCTTTTCCCTTCTCTCCACTCCTCGCTTTGGGCTGCGCAGTGAAGTACTCCGGGTACCTGGGAAATTGGAATAAGCTCTTCTGTTCAAATGGGAACAGCAAGTATCCAAGGCTTATGAAACTTGGAAAAGGTAGGTTTGAGCCACAGAGTTTGTCCTGGGGCTTGGGGTTATATGAAGACATTTCAGTTTAAATGCTCTTTGGTGTCTTTGCGTTGTTTGAAATGCTTAAACTTGTTAGTGGAGTCCAATATCCTCCTGGTTCACGTGGGAGGTGGAATGTGGACCTGCTCACCCTCTGCCTGGGAGTGATACGTGGGTGTTTCCCACCTGCCCTTGGGTAGTTTTAAATCCCTTCAGAGGAGATGATGTTGTTTTCCAGGCTGGACAGGGCTTGCAGCACCCTGGTTCTAGTGGAAGGTGTCCCTTCCCATGGCAGGGCTCAGACTGGATGATCTCTAAGGTTCCTTCCAAGCCATCCCACTCTGGATTTGTGATACCATGTGCTTGGTTCCACAGCAGCCTGCCCTGATAATCCCTACTGGAACAACTGGTCATTGTAGTTGCTGAGACAGGAGCTCCCAAACATTTTTTCCTTCAGACTTAAGGAGAAATCATTGTTTGGTGTGTGAGGGGAAATTGGTGTTTGTGAACCTCACCTGTCCCACCCCTCATTGTGACAGACATCACGCTGTGGGGGCTGGAGATCGGGCTGCTGTCCATGACCAAGGGAGAGACTGCCCTGTTCGTCCTCACGCCGGAGTACGCCTACGGCCAGCGGGGCTGTCCTCCCTCCATCCCCCCAAACACTACAGTCCTCTTCAAAGTGGAGGTGCTGGACTTCATAGACTCGGAGGAATGCGACACGTTCTTTGAGTTGCCTTATGTGAGTTGCCTTAGTAAGTCTTGAGACCAAAATCTGGAGGGTGAACCACCATTGTCCTGCCTTGCAGTTGCTGTGGCTTGTGTGTTACATGTATTCAGGTGAATGCAGGTGCAGGTATCCAGTCCCTGGGCACCCATCTCTGTTCTGATCCACACACCTGCCCTTTGTGTCCCTCCATACCTTGCTCTGTTTGCCTTCCCATGCAAGAGGGCAAGGTGCTGCCTTTGTTTGTTCTTGTGTGCTGAATGGAGTCAGTGGAACGGCTCCCATTTATTTTTAGTTTTACCAGAAACCTCACGGTTGCACTAGAGGGCACCAGCTTCCAGGAATTTCTTTAAGGAACAGTAAGGACCTGTCTGTAACAATCCTCTTCAGTCTACAGTGTCCCAGTGCTTCCCCAGCCCCCACCCTTTGTCTCTGCCTCTTGGCTGCTCTCCTAAGTACTCCTTCCCTGTTTTTAACTCCCTGGTGAGTTACAGTATTATTGTTAATTCCCCTTTTCATGTCAAGGGCTTTGGGCTGTGGTTGTGGGTCAGTGAGTGGGGGCAGAGGCTGGTGGAGGGCTCCAGCCCCCTCTAGCCCCCTCCAGCCCCTGCACAGGCCAATTTTTCCCCAGAGCCCTGTGAGCAAACCACGCTTGTGCTCCCTCCTTGCCCCTTGCCCACCCTTTCTGGCTGACTGACCTCTTGCTGTGAGCTGGTTCCAACTTGCAGACCCAGAATTGCTGGGGTTTCTGTTTTGATGGTTGGTGTCTTTTGGGATGTCAGGCTGTCCCAGAACCAACCTGAGAGCAATTAGAGCAACAGGGCCTTTCAAGCAGCTTTGTGTCAGTGACTGCATTTGTGTTAACTCAGCTGTGTGCTGAGAGAGTAGGGCAAGATTTAAGGACACTTTCCTGCTTTTTTTTGACCTCCCTTTGGGCCTGAGGAATTTCCTGAGCTCTTCACCAGGAATTACCAGCACAAGAACACTGTCATGTTTCAGTGTGACCAGGAAGATACCACATGGTGGTGGCCTGGGCTTGGCAAGGACCTGGCTTCTGCTCTGTGAATAGGAAGGGGCTGTGCAGGATTGTCCTGCCTGAGCTCACTGCCTGTTTTCTTTTGTTTGAGCTGAAATGCGGTATTTCTTCACCCAGGAGCAACAGAGTAGACTTCCTCTAGAAAAGGTGTTGAAAGTGGCAGCCACGGAGAGAGAGTTTGGCAACTACTTCTTCTATAAGCAGCGCTTCAAGGTTGCCAAGGACAGATACAAGAGGGTATGGCACCAGGAAAATGTGGGGTCTGCTTTGGGAAAAGCTGTGAAAGAAGGGATTATTTTAGCTCGCCACAACAGGTACAGGTTAAAAATCAAATAACTTCATGGTGTTTTCCAAGCTTAGTTTATTTAAAAGCATGGCTTGAACACCTGGTTTTGTGTGGGCAGCAGTGGTAAATGAAGGAATAGTCACAGAATCATTTTGGTTGAAAAAGCTCTCTGAGGCCACTGAGTCAAATCATTCCCCAAACACTGCCAAGGCCACCACTAATCTGTGTCCCCAAGTGCCACATCCACACGGCTATTAAATCCCTTCAGGGGTGGGGACTCCACCACTGCCCTGGACCAGGGCTGGACAACCTTTTCAGTGAGAAATTTTCTGCAGTATCCAACCTGAACCTCCTATGGTGCAACTTGAGGCTGTTACCTCTTGTCCAGTTCACTGGGATCAGAGCCCACCCCCCTCCTGACTCCACTCTCCTGTCAGGGAGTTGTCCAGAGTGAGAAGGTCCCCCCCGCACCTCCTTTTGCTCAGGCTGAGCCCCCGCAGCTCCCTCTCTAGGCTGGGAAATGCTCAGTGTTTCCCAAACTGGAATGCATCTGCTACTATTTCAGAGGTAGTGATGATTCAAAGTTGCTTTTCCTTGGTATTTTTGAAATAAAGTAATTTAACTTGCCTTTTTACCTGTAAGATTTTTCTTCCTTATTTGTCCTTAAAATCTGAGTTCTGGGTGTATTTTTTTTCTCATTCTGCTATTTTCCTTGATAAGTTCGTAAGCCTGTAGCCATATGGCTGAACTGACTAGTCATGCTGAGAATGCCGTGCTCTGTATTTAGGGTTCTGATTATTTTTACTTTTAAGTGACCTATGTGAACAGAAACATGGGTGTAGCTATCAGATGGGATATATTTCTCACTTTACATGATGGATTTGTTGTGCACTGGCTGTTTTTCCCTCTCTGCTCAGGCACTCTCCATCCTGGGTCGCAGCTCTTCCAGCGAGGCAGAGCAGAGCCAGATCAATGCTTCCAAACTGCTGGTGTTCCTGAATCTCTCACTCACTTACCTGAAACTGGAACGTCCTGGCCGAGCTTTGAAATATGGGGAGTTGGCCTTGGAGATGGACCAAGGAAATGCCAAAGCACTGTTCAGGTGTGGCCAGGTGGGCAAAAACAAATCCTCATGGTAAGCACATCATGGAACATCCTGGCCTAGCTGTGGAGGGAACCCAGAATGAACCACTGAATTCTGGTCTGCTGCAGCAGTTGAGATGGTTTGTCTGCATCTGCCCTTTTGGAATGTCTGGCTCTCTGGAAATGTGTCACATGGAGCTTTTCCAGGGGGATTCCTGAGCTACTTGGCTCTGTCTTGGGAATGTTTATTGTTGCACGAGTCCTGAAGAAGGGCAGTGAGTATGTATTTATCTTGTGATGCCTCTGTCTTCTTTCCATGGCAGGCCTGTCTCTACATGAGGGAATACAGCAAATCACAGGATTTCCTGACCAGAGCTCAGCGTATCCAGCCCTTTAACCGTGATATCAACAATGAGCTGAAGAAGTTGGCAAGGTGAGAGCCCTCCTTTCAATCCCTGGAGAAGAGAGAGTGTTTTGACAGGCTGGAATACCCATTCCAAAATATTTAAAATGTTCTAAAAAATCCCAAAACACCAAACTGTTGGATTAGTAAGTGACTTGGGAAAACGCAGGTGGAGAAGACTGCTTGAAACATTTTTCAGGCACAGCAGCTGCAGGTGAGGAGTTGGAAGCACCCACCCTTTCCATACAGTTTCTTTGGTGGGATGTGTGTTACCTGACTTGTGAGCAGGCCAGGGATATGGGGGCTCCCAAAACACCTCAAACGTAGTGAAATGTGGTTGGCTGATGCTCCAGCTGAAAATGTTCTCAGTTAATAAGTATGATTTTCTTTCCCTTTAAGATGTGTTGGTTAATTACAGTATCTTTTCTACACTGCAAGTGCTTCAATTCACATTAAAAGTGAATTTCTTGCTGTCTTAGAGGTAATAAGTGAACAGCCCAGAAGGCAAACTCTCCCTTTACCCGCAGGCTGAGTACAAGACTATCCTGCCAGCCTTAGTCATGCCGCAGCCCCACCAAAACATGACTCATGGTTGTCTCTGCCCTCATTCTGCTCTTCCTTTGAAACTGCCAGAAGCATTAGCTTTTTCCCAAAAGCATGTGCTGTCCTCCTGGCATTGCGATGCTCTCCTCAACTCTGAAGCTCATAAAGAAGCCCTTGAATATGAACACTTTTTTGTGTTGCTGGCAGGCACTTGCAGGAAGGTTTGTAGGCAGCAGTAAAATCTACAAAGAGTGGTTGGTGCTACTGGAAAAGCAAGTCTGGTGGGCTGAATGCCTTCTCAAGGTGATATGTTGGTGGAGGGATATTCTGTCACATGGGTGTCCTGTGTATTCATGTTGTCTTTAATAGTCTGTGATAGCACCACCAAGTCTTCAAACTTGTTCTGTTACTTCTGAAGTACAAAGAGCTTGAAGGCAGTATTAGCGGCTAGTTTCAAAATCTGAAACAATCTCTTGCATTCATCCTGATCTCCCTCTGGGTATGGAGCTTCCACTGCTCAGTGAGTTCTAAACTAGATCTGCCTGGCCGCTCTTGGAGTGCGGTATGTGTACGGAGCTAGAAAGCCTGATTCGAGAAGCATTATGTATTCCCTTAGATTTGTTTGAAACATGTTGGTAGGTATAAGAGGAATCTTGCTTACAATGTTGAGGTGGTGCTGCCAGGAAGCAACAAGGCATTTCTCCTTCTGTCAGCTCCAGCGCTGGAGAGAGCAGCACATTCAGTGAGTGTGTGTGTGCAGAGCCAAGTGCACATTAAACCACTGTTGTCCTGGAGTTCCTGCTTCACTGCCTGTTAAAACTGGTGTATTTTTTGCTTCTAGAATGGCTTGGAAAGGACCTTAAAGCTCATCCTGCTGCCATGATCAGGAATACCTTCCACTGGACCAGGTTGCTCCAAGCCTTGTCCAACCTGACCTTGGACACTTCCAGGGATGGGGCAGCCACAGCTTCTTTGGGCAACCTGTGCCAGGGCCGCAGCACCCTCACAGCCAGGAATTTCTTCCCAATATCCCACCTATTCCTGCCCTCTGGCAGTGGGAAGCCATTCCCTGTGTCCTGTCCCTCCATCCCTTGTCCAAAGCCCCTCCTCAGCTCTCCTGGAGCCCCTTAAGGCCCTGGAAGGGGCTCTAAGGTCTCCCTGGAGCCTTCTCTTCTCCATGTGAACACCCCCACGTCACTCAGCCTGGCTTCTGAGCAGAGGGGCTCCAGCCCTCGGAACATTTCTGTGGCCTCCTCTGGACTCAATTCACCAGCTCCAGGTCCTTCTGATGCTGGACCCCAGCATTGCAGGAGGGGTCTTTTGCCTATGACAAAGAGTGGAATTAGTATGAAATAGATGAAGCCAGTGTTCCTGGGTGCTGTTAATGAGGCCTTACCTCAGGTTGCATCTGGTATGTTGCCAGTCTGCCCCTGCCTGAGAAAATCTGTAGTGTGATCTGGCAAATATCTCAGAAGTGGAATATTAATCAAAATCTTGTTCTTAGCAGCTTTTCACTTCCTCACTGAGTATATTTATACTTTGCCAAAAGCCAAATCGTGTGCTAATCAGCAAGCTCCCTTTTGCAGTCTAAAACAAAGCCTTGGAAAGCATCTGCTTACCACCTGAACCATGTTCTTGGCAAAATTCCCTGGAGAACAACAAGCAGAATCCAGGGTGAGGGCTGTGTGGAACGTATCACGTACCAGTTGTGGTGGTCTTGGTGCAAATTCTGCTGCTGGATTTGGGAATTCTATTCGAAGGTTTACATTGCATCATGTCCAGAATGAAATGGGGTTTTTCCAATATCCAGCATGAATCTGTTCCTCTAAACGGGGGCTCCTGGATTTCCTGCTGTGGTAGATGTGGGAATTTACCACTCCCAGGAAGGCATTCCTGATAAGCAACATCTGTCTGAGACTTACCAGGAGAGATTTGCTGTGCTGGGATTTCATTTAATCATACCCTCTGAGGTTCTGGGCCCAGGGGTACTGATGGCCAGGGTTGAGAGAGCCTGAGCCAGCCTCTCACTGGAGCTGATTCTGGTGTGTTGCATAAACCGCTTTGTTTTTGGCCTTATATGGCAGCAGATGCAGGAAAACTGACCTCATGGGCAGCCACTGATCCCTGGGACAGTTCCCAAACTGAGTCACCCTGCAGCTCAGGGATTCTTCACCAGTGAGGTGAGAGCACAGGGAGCAGAGGATGCTGTGCTTGGAGAAGCAGTGGTTCAAATGGAGCAGGCTGGGAAGCTTTTGCCGTGCTGTGACACTGGCAGGGAAGGGAGAACAGAGGAGAAAACACCTGCCTTGTCATCCACTTAGTCTGTACACAAATCCCTGCTGTTTCCTGCCCATCCCCTGCCCAGATCCCATATACATGGTAGATATCCTGGTTTAGAGCACCCAGACAATGTCTCCTGGGTGCTAAAAGAACTTGCAAAAGGAGACACAAAAGTATCCCACAGCACACGGTAGGGATTCATCTGCAATGTCCCATGCTTCCAAAACTGGTGTAGAAAGCATCTGGCTCCCAAAAGGCAAATGATCTAATTAGTCCCCAGCAGTGCAGAGACCCAGGGTCTGGGGATGAGGCACAACATTTTCAGCTCTCCTTCTCTGACACAGCAGAAAGAAGGGCTTGGAGGAGCTGTGTCTTTGCTGCCAGCACACTCCTCCATTAAGCTATTTATATTGAAAAAATAACATTATTTTCAGGTTGTGTCACTGAGGGTGGCACAGGCAGTCTCCAGCCCCTGATGCATCCTGTGCTCTGCTTTTGCAGATACTACAAGGAGTACATGGAAATGGAGAAAGAAATGTGCTGCCAAATGTTTGACCCTCTCAATTCTTATGGCTGAGCAGAAATCAAGGTAACCAGGCTGTGAAAAAGTCTGAGCTCCCCCAAAGCCTCTGTCATGCCTTAACTGTTCTCAGGTGGGGAATCTGCTTCTTTTCTGTGTGGAAGGATTTTGGAAGCAAAATGGAAAATGATGGGAGTGTGTAGAGAGGAAGGGCAGAACGGTGGGGCGGAATGCTGCTACGTCATCAGCTTGGGGAATCTTTCCTGTGATACAAAGCTGATGTGGGACAGGGACCTGGAACTGCCAGCAGTTGAATAAGTTTGATTTGTTGTTTCCCGTGCTGCTCATCCCAGCTCTTCCTGACCAGAGCCAGGGATGAAATAGCTCTGTAGTTTTGTTTCTCTGCCAATTAAAAGAAATGAAAAAAAAAATTAGAAGATTCCTGTCAAACTTAAGAATTGGATTTCCTCTCCCTTCCAGCACTCCTGTCTGGAGCCACTGGCATGCCTCACTTCAGAAAAAATCTAAATATTTTATTTCTGGAGTATTTTTAAATATTGAAATCTGTTTGGATAGAAAATTTCAAATAGATGTTTTGGACTTTTTAAAGCCTTAAATCTTCTCGCAAAATTGATGAGTTTATAAATGCATAAAGGCTCTTTGATCATGCTTTCTTTTGTCAAAACCTTCAGGGGAGTACAAGAGGGAGTGGGAATCTTTGCTGGTCTCTTGCTTTGGGGGAAACCCTAGGGAAAATGACAGCAGCCTTCTGTCAGGAAACATCCCCAGCTCAGGGCCGTCAGTTTGCTGCTGTTCTCTCTCCTGCAATGCAGGAAGTACCTCTTTGCTTGCAGAAAATGAGTATTGGCAGCCTTTCCATGAGCTCTGGTGTTTTACAGTTGTCTCTTCTGTGCTTGTGAGGAAGCTAAGGCAGTGTTTGAGGAAGAGGTTGCATTGAATGCTGCTTCCTAAAGGAGCACAACCCTCTCCTGGCTGGACATGTCTTTTTGTTTAGCTTTTGCCCATCCTGCTGCCCCTGTGCCCTGGTCTGAGCTGGGCATGTGGCCTCAGAGCACAAGTCTTCCTGCCCTGGGTTTGGGATGAGACTGATCACGTCTGTTAGCAGGTACCTGCCTCCAGGACTGGAGCTCTGAAAGGAGATTTAAGACTGATAAGGTCTCGTGCAGGAAGTCTGTGGCTTTGGACTTGGCAAGAGGCTTTGATTCCCCACTTTTTGTGTTTCAGGGAGTTGCAGTTTGGAAGCCTGTAGGACCCCGGGTCTCATCACTGATCATACCTGACCTGGGAAGCTTCTTGTGGGGCTCTAGGATCAGCTGACCCTGCTTTGTGGTGGGAGTCAGGGTAACTGTGGTGATCTGATGGGGCACCAGACAGGTCCTCCCCTGGGTAGGTTGTGTAGCTTGTTTCCCAAAAAGCAGTTTGCGAAGGTGCTGATTTCCACACATTTGGTGTAAGTATACCAGTGGTTTTGGTTAAGGAGGCTGAGAAGTACAAAGGGAAAGGGAAAAGGAGAAACCTCTACTGGAGGCAAGCTTAAAGACTGGGCTGAACTGCTCATTAGCCAGAGTTTATCCACTAATTTCTATATGTGGAGTTCTCCCACCTTACACAACTGATGGACAGCTGTCAGTCAAAAATGTTTCCAACCTTATTTGAAATTGATTTTAGTTACGGTATTAAAAAGAAACTAAGTCTCCCAGACAAAAATAAATCACTGAGACCTAAACAAGAATCTACTGTTCATTCATGTCAAAAGAAGTCCTTTACTGGAGGCAGTTCTTACAGGGCTCTGTGTGAGCTGGTAGCGAGCTGCTGCTTTAAAACTTCATTACACATTCAGAGAGGAGCAAAGCAGTTCCAGCAGGAGCTCTTGCTCCCTGTCAAAGGCAGTGAGAATTGGTCAGACTTGAGGCAGAACATTCTTTAGTGTTTTCTGACAGCTTTGTACCAGTTCAGTTTAGGGCACAAGCTGTACTGGGACAGTCTGGCAGGCCTACTTCGTCTGTTCTGTGTTGGGCACAGAATGAGGAGATGGCTTGGGAATGCTTCCTGCAGTCCATGGTTAATGGTCCAGTGAAATCACAGCAGATAGGGAAAACTTTTTTATATACCAGCTGACAGGTACTTGTGGAGCACTGAGCTGACCTGTGGTCCAGCTCCTGAATGACTCGGAGCTGTAGTTGTGGCATGTCCTCCCTTCTGCAGCACTGCTGCATCCACCCCCTCCTTCAGAGCTCCTTCCCAGGTGGGCCTGATGTGCCTTTGGTGAGTCCTGTAGTGTTCCAAGGACAAAAGAAATTTCTCTGCGCTGAGTAATCCAGGGCTGTTTTGTATAACTGCATTCAAACCTGGATACACCTGAGCATCTTCCTTTTGCCTGGTGTTTCTGCCTGGTATTTTTGCAAGGGATTTTTCAGTGATAGGACAAGGGGGAATGACTTCAAGTTGAAAGAGATTTATATTGGACATTGTGAAGAAATTCTTGTCTGTGAGGGTGGGGAGGCCCTGGCACAGGTTGCCCAGAGAAGCTGTGGCTGCCCCATCCCTGGAAGTGTCCAAGGCCAGGTTGGATATCACTCCGAGCAGCCTGATCTAGTGGAATGTCCCTGTCCATGGCAGACTGGATGGGTTTTAATTTTCCTTCCAACCCCAGCCATTCCATGATTTCTGTATCTCTTGCACACTGTAGAACCCAGTTCTTCAAATTGCCACAAACATCATCTTGGTCAGAACACACTTCCTGTGTTTTTAATGGAATTTTGTGTCAGAATAGATTTTCTCTTTGGTGAAATGCAAGCCTGCTTGTGCTCCTGTGGAAATTCAGAAATACTCAGAGGGAGAAACAAGCATAAACTCCTTCTTAAATCCATCCTGCTGCAGTTCCTTGCAAATCCCTTGGTTCTCATGCTGGCCCTTCTCAGGGTTTGGGTTATTTACCTACCTCTGTTCATTTTGTGTGATGCAGGTATGTTGAATTCAGTATCCTGGGATGTGCAGAGCTGGCACATCCCTCCTTGGTGTCCCCTAAACTGCAGAATGGTGGGCTGAGGGCCTGCTGGCTTTTTGGAGCTTTTTCTTCTGTTTTGTTTGAAAGACCCATCAGGGAAAAAAAAAGGAATTTCTCATTGTATTCTGTATCTCTGTGGTCCTTCATGATAAGAGGACTAAATCATGAGGAGCAAATACAAATTCCATAGGAATGTCTGGATTCTAGTAGAGGGTCCTTGGTGGTAGTTCTGTTGCAGGAAGATTAGTCTCTTGAGTTTTTATATTTTATTATAAGTGAACCAGAGTTGAAAGCTTGTCTCTAGTACGTATCTCAGCTCAGTACACAGGAGAAGTGGTCCCAGGAGTTGGGAACACACAGGGAAATGTTCCAGTGTAAACAAACAAGGCTGAAATTATGGCAGGAAACAGTAACTCTGAGGTCAAACTTGTGATTGCCATGAATAGCAAGTTCTATTAATTCTGAAGGCATTAATAGGTGAGAATTGGCTGCAGGACTGGGACTGTGTCACCAGGTAGAAATGACTATAATTGGGTTTTAAATCAGCAGCAGTTGCCAGTTGAACTGACCTAATAAGCTGCAAGAGACTTGCAAATAAACTGAGAAGTCTGTACATAACAGAGTCAAAGTGCTGCCTTGGGAAAGTTCCAGACTTGGAATAAACAGCAACTTGCTCCTTCCCTTCTTACTCTGCCTTATTCCTGAGCAGATCTGAAAATCAGCCTCCTGCTGATCCTGTCCCTCTTCACTGCAGCTGAACAATAGAGAACCAGCAATTCACTGCTCCTTTAGAATATGCAAATTCCTGTCCCACTGAGGTGTCCTGTGCTGCAAAGGAAATTGTTAAATTTCTGCTTTCTGCTGAGCCTTGCTGGATGAGGGGGAAGGCTTGAAGGAGGACTTTATTAAGCATTCTCCTTGTTAACCAGGGGAAGGAGAAAAGCTTTAATGAGGTTGTTGGGTTGGGGATTTTGTTCCCCCCCCAGCTCTCTCCACTTCTAGCCATCTTGCTTTTTTTTCTGAGGATTTCTGCAGTTCCTGCCTTCAGTAGTACCTGTAATACCTCTCTGCAAAGATCCTGGGCTCTGCTCTCTTTTGGAAACTGAAGAAATGATTGCAGCACATGGTTTTAGGGATGCCCTGACATTCCTAAAAAAACATCCCTGGTTTTAGGGATCCCCTGACCAGTGGGTATACTGGACTCAGGTCTGGATGCATGAGGGCTGGCTTTGCCCAGACTGGGAGGTCTGGCCAGGGCTTAGAAGCCAAAAGATGTTGTGAAATGGAAAGAATGGAGACCTGTGCAATATCCCAGTGTCCCGCTCTGCCTGTCCTCTGAGGCTTTGGTAAAGTATTAGTTCTCCAGCCTCATCCAAGGATGGGCTCTGGGCCGTCCTCTCTGATTTATGAAGTGCCTAAAGCCTGGGATTCCCCTTTGTGTTCAAACACAAAGCTCCCAGGTGAGGTAGGAGCAGATTCCTGGCTGCAGTGCTGAAAGGAAACTTTGCTGACAGGAGGTTGGAGCCAGGTGGGGTTGGGCTCTGCTCTCAGGTAGCAAGTGACAGGACAAGGGGAAATGACCTCAAGTTGTACTGGGGAGGTTTATATTGGATATCGGGGAAATTTTTTTTCATAGAAAGGGTTGTAAAGCATTGGAATAGACTGTCCAGAGCAGTAATGGAGTCACTCTCCCTGGAATTGTTCAAAGAATGTGTGGATGTGGCACTTCAGGAGGTGTTTAGTGGTGAACATGGTGGTGCTGGATTGATGGTTGAACTTGACTTAGAGGGCTTTTCCAACCTTCTGTGATTCTGTTCTCCTCCAGCTCCTGCCTGCCTGAGGCCATCTGGCACTGGTCCTGGGAAGGACAGGCTGAGACCCCAAGGAATACCCATGTGTGGGGTTTTTCTTCTCAGAGCCTTTGCCAGCAGCTCTAATATAAAATATTCTGGTGTTACAAATCAGTAGAAGGTGCTGGGCTCTTTTCATTCCCGTGATAACACCTGGTTTATCATGCAGATGGAGTTTAGAGAGAATTGGCTATATGCAAGATGGCAATTTCTTCATGAAGTTTTAGCTTTGCAGAGCTAGCTAGCCCTCACTCTCAGCAGCAAGGAGACACATGATTATCCTAAGTTTTTCTCTGAATTACAATTTTTGAGGCCTGCTTTCTTTACCCCTTGAGTTGTGTCCTGGCTGAGCACTAGTCCTGCTGCTCTGGAGGCTCCAGACTTTCCCCTTGAACTAACAGAAGAGATGTCTTTGTCTTATCTGTTTTTCTTAGTCTTAAATGCAGGGATTTTATATGATCATGGAAACTTATTACTGACCTGATGCGCTTCAGTGGAGATGCTCTCCTGATTTTGAGAGGGTGTTGTTGCTGGTCAGTCCTGCTGCAGTCCTGAGACCTGCCAGCTCTCTGCTCCAGTGAGAAGTGAAACACTGGCAAACTTGGGAAGAGTTTAAAATTCTCAAATTTGGCATTGCAATAGCTGTGATGATACAGGGACAGGTGAGGTTAATGAAATAAGTGCTGAGGGCCCTCAAAAGTGTTCCTTGTGGTTTTGGGAAACACTCCTCTGCTTGTGAGCTGCCAAGCCTCATTCACCCAGTGCATGGAATCACTGAATCACAGAATCATTAAGACTGGAAAAGCCCTCTAAGGTCATTGAGCCCAGCTGTTCCTCCAGCACTGCCAAGGCCACCGCTAACCCATGTCCCCCACTGCCACATCCACACATCTGCTAAACCCTTTCAGGAATGGGGACTCTACCACTGCCTTGGGCAGCTGTGCCAGTGCCTGATCAACCTTTCTGTGAAGAAATTTTCCTGAATATCAAACCTGAACCTGCCCTGGCAAAGGTTGTGGCCATTTCCTCTTGTCCTGTCCCCGTTCCCTGGGAGCAGAGCCCAACCCCCACCTAGCCACACTCTCCTATCAGGGAGTTGTGGAGAGTAAGAAGGTCCCCCCTTGAGCGTCCTTTTCTCCAGACTGAGCCCCCCCAGCTCCCTCAGCCACTCCATATTGGACTGTTTTCCATGGGCAGCAGCATAGAGCAGCTGATGGGATTGGGGACTGCATCCCTGCTGGAACAGCACCTGGGCACTGGTGGCTGTGTCTGACACAGTGGCAGTAGCACTTCGCAAACAGATGATGCCTGTGGCTGTTGGCACCAGGAGATCCCAACAAGGGCTCCGGATTTAGGGAATGATCTTTTGGAAAAGCTTTTTGCTTCAGATGCAGGGAGTGTCTTGGTACTGTTGAGAGTTGGTTTGCAGAGCTGGGAAGGTATTTCCGTAAGGATAGACATGACCATGTGTCTCTTGCACTGCCCACCCTTCTTTATCAGGGGCTGTTGATTCCACAGAATCCTGAGCATTATTGTCATGGAAGTTATCTGAGCTCTTGAAGGACTGGGAGCTGCTTTAAGGATCAGTTTCAGCCTCAACTTGCTGAATGAAGTCCTTGCTGAGTCAGAAGTGTGCGTTGAAGAGTTCATCTCTTCTTTCACCTTCCCATAATTGTCCCTCTTGTGAGACGTCTTGCTCTCTAAACAACTAGTTTTGCTGCTTTGGCTGGGTGCTGTTTTAAGGGGATTTTGGTTTCGTTTTTTTTTTAAGAAGTGCTTGGGAAAAAGCTCTGCTTTCTGTTCTTTCTTTTTGCTTTAGGTATCCTTGTCCTATCCCAGATCTGAGCAGACTTGAGATTTCTTCCTTCCATCACTTTAGGATCAGAATGGTAGTGCATGTCATCAGCATTCAGGGCCTTTGGAGTCAAGACTTGTTAAAGATCACTGGAGAATTCCTCCTGCCACTGAGCTGTCTATATGGTGTATAGGCAGCACGTGGAACTTGCTGTGCATCCTTTGCAGAGCTGAGGACCATGACAAATTGACTTGGAAAAAAAATCCTGATTTAAAAAACGAGTAAGTGCAGCACTTCAGATGGCAGTGGGAGTTCATGTAGCTTGGGCCTAGAAAAGAGGAGCAGCATATCTGCTTCTTTGCCCTTCCTCTGTGATTTGGGCATCTGTGATGGGATAGGCTCCAACTTTGGATGTGCAAAAGGTGAGTGTCTGTGTGCTCATGTGCTGCCATGTTCTGACAATACACCCACAGCCACCTCGGCCATTGGAGTGGCCACTTGAAGCCCTCACAGCTGGACATCCCCAAACAGCACTAAGAGAAAAGAGAGGAGGGCATGGCTGACTGCAGAGCCACTTCCACAGAGAGCAGATAAGTGGTCCCTAATTAGAGAATTTTCTCAAGGCATGTCATGTGCTTGGAGAAAGCTTCCTGGGACGTCAGTGCCTCCTGTCCAGATAAATCAGGACAGGCTGGTGTTGTAAATAGTTGTTCCTCTCCTGGTGTCAGGCTGGATTGCCCAGCACATTGAGTTATAAGATGCTGAGAGCACCCCCATGCTGCTTAGATTTCTTCTCAGCACTCCAGAGCACTGCAGCCTGTCAGGAACCTCTGGTGGGGTCCATGAGATTATTCTGTCCTGGTTGCATTGACTTTTCTCCAGTGTCATGCCAAAATGGCAGTGCCTGTGGGGCTGGTTGGGCTCTGAGTGAAGAGCAGTTCTCAGGCACTTGCTGTGCAAGGTTTTGGTTCTTTGGTGATGTGTGCATGTAACATCTGCTTTCCCAGCAGGTTCATATGGAGCTGTGGTGTAGGATGTGCTGTATCCTGGGTAGTGAGTCACAACTTCCCTTCCTTTCTTCTCCATGATCAGCGCGAATCCCATTTAGATCTGAACAAACGCATTGAAGAGAAGGCGCTGTGTCTCCCCTAACGGATTTGAGGAGGCTGCGTTTCTCTGAATATCCTTTGAGGTCACTTTTCTGAGCTGTAAAAGCTGTCCAGGCTGCCCCCACCAACCTGATTTCTTGGATACTTGTCTTGAGAAGCGCTCTTCTCGCTGAGGGTTATCCCAGTGCAGCACTGCTGGGAGGTGCTGCCTCAAGGCAGGAGGGTGGTGAGGGCTGAACTGGCAGGAGTGATGTTTAAGTTCATGATTCCAACTCTTCCAGTTTTCTCATGCTTTGACAAAAACTATCGCTATGTTTGGTGCTTCCCTGTAGCCCTGCTAGAGGTGGATGCAGGAAAGGGGGAGCTGGGGAAGATGCACCTGCAGTTCTTTATGTGAAAAAGCAGCTTAAACGAATTGTAAAGCCTTAGTTAATGCTTAACTGTTAATTATGGCTGTAATGCAAAGTAAAGGTGACTGTAATTATAATTGACCTGTGACCTGACATGTTGCTCCTGATGAATTGATAATCAACTTTGTCATTCCCAAGGATGAGTTAAAATAGCTGTGTCCAACCGGTTTGTATGTGAACTTGAAAACCAGCATGTGTCTTGCTGGGTTTCATGGCTGAGTTGCTGCGCCAACCTGCTGTTAAGTGAAAGAAACAAATCTTGGAGCAGGGTCCTGGTTGGACTGTGCCATTCTCCTCCGTGCAGGAGCAGCACAGGCTTTGAACCCCATGCAGCTCCTGCGTCTGCAGGGCCCTGTGGTTCCCCTCCACTTCTCTTCTGATTGTGGAGCCATAAGGTGGAAATGAAAGAGATAAACTGGTCAAACACTCCCTGAAATGGCTTTAGGGTTTCAGTTTGAATATTTTTTTAATTAGCTCCACATAAAGACTTCATTACTTCAAATGGCAGCCACAAAACCAGAAGCTTCTTGGTTTGATCCTTTATTTTCCTGGTGCAGAAGAAGCCTCAGTAGTTGTAGGTTTGTTCCGAGTTAGTCACCCCAAACCACAGCTAACGGCCAGTGGGAACATCTAGTGATCAGCTTTGAAGTATTCCTGTTGGGAACACATGAGGGAAGTGCTGCATGGGGATGGGATTGGACTGACAAGGAGCAGAGTGGAAGTCAGTTGTATTTTAGCACGAGCAAGGATGCTTTAGTCTAACAATGCACAGAACACTGTAGCACATCAAGGTTAAGGATTTTTTTTTTTTCCCCCACTTGAAGCCTTGCTTTCCTTGTCCTGGTTGATAGAACTCTCTGCTGTGAACTGGAGAAATGATTTAAGCATGTCTGATTCATTCTTGAAGAGAAGAGATCATCCTCCAGTCATTTTCCTTCTTTAGAAACTTCTGCTTCTCCTGGAAAGTGCTCCCAGCCTGGACTGGCTGTGAATATCTTGTGTGTCAGGAACCTCGCTTAGCAGTACAAGGGGATTTTGGAAGGTTTAGCGGTACAAGGGGGCCTATTAAATGAGGCTTTAACACAGGATTTGGTGAGAGTGGATGAACCAGGACAGTGATTCCACCAAATCTCAGTTTGTACTAGGCTGGAAGTCTTCACTCCCATGTTTCTGGCAGTCTTGAAAGTTCCTCAACTCTTTTGTGCTTTTGTTATCCCAGACTTGAAATTGGGGACAGGCCTTGTGAGAGGCACATTGTGCTTATTCAGACTCGGTTTTCTGGCAGGGTGGCCCTTGATCACAGGTTCTGTGTGGCTCTGAGCCCACGGACTGATGATCCCATTGCTCTGGGGTCAGCAGAGGGAGATGAGTCATTGGGGCTGGACTGGAGAATCCTGAAGTTCCTCACAGCCCTGATTATCCTGTGATCCTGTGGTGCCTTTCAAGGATGTATAACTAATGAGGTGTGGATTTTGAGCATCATGTGATGCTTTATTTTCTCATCCTTTATTCTGTAAAGAGGCGATTTCCCTCACAATTTGTTCTTTTGCCTCCTGGTTAGCAGCCTGTAACTCAATATCTTCTAAGGAACAGGCTTCCCTATTTTGCTCCCAGTAGTCTGGTCTACATATGTGCAATGGCAACTGCAGCTGAGCTGTCTGTGTCAGCTGTGGTGGCTACGGATGCTGGAAAAATATAAAAATGGGTTTGGGCTCCTGGTATTCCCGAGCTGAGAGCAGGTCAGGCACCTTTTGGATGGGATCCTTTGATCCTCGGAGCTCTTGTGGGAGACAGATATTGGATTATCTTGGGGAAAGGTTTCCAAAGATTTTAATGATTTTTCATATATTCTATTTTTCCTTCTGCTGTTAATCCTATGGATGACAGAGGGACAAGGCTGATGTTCCAGCAGTATTTTGGTACCTTTAATGCCGACAAATGGGGAAAATACCCCCAGTGTCAGTTTTTCTGTGTTGGTGTTTGAGAGGAGCCACTTGAAAAAGCAAGGCATGAGAGAAGGTGCTGGGTCTGTCTGAGGGCCTGGGAGTGGAAGGTTCTGGTTCTGCAGGAGCAGAGGGAAAGCCTGGCTGGGAGAGGCACCGAAGGAGCAGGTGAGCTTTTGGCAGGAAGGTCAGTGAAGCCATTAGAAGGTAAGGCAGTAAGCCAAGTCCTGATCAGTGACCCAAGAGGTTCCCCTTTGAAATTTAGAGCTGGGGAGGGAGGAATCACTGCTTAAAAAGAGTCCTGGTTGTTATCCAGAACAAACTGATGCTGCACCAAGGTACTGATTTCCTTCTGGTAACCATAAAGAAGAGGAGGGATGGATAAGAGGCTGAGATGAAAGAAAGAGGTTTTGCTGGATGTGGAATCTGTCATTTTGCCATGTGTGCCGGAGCTTCAGGACTGGCAAGGACCCAAGTGCAAGTGGGAGCAATGGGGTGAGGGCAGGTAAGGACACCCAAACTGCTGGGGGTGTGCTGTGATCCATTGCTGGAATACAGCCAGGTGGCCAGGCCTCCCAGTACTCCTGTCTTGCAACAGGAAGGAGCTGGGAACAAGGAAATACAGGGAGAAACAGTAGAAATCCAGGATGAGGAGAAAGGGTGCATTTTGTATGAGACACAGGACTGTCTCCCAAAGGCAAAAAGTATCCAGACTTTGGTTTCCCAGAACCAGAGTGGAAAAGCATAAGTGATGGGTAGCATAGGTGACCCTGTGCAGGAAGGGAGGTGGCCTGACGAGTACTCTGTGGGGTTCCCTGAGGGGGCCTGGCTTGTTTTGAGCTCTTGTCATGTAATACTCAATTTTCTCCAAGTCCTTCATGAGAAAGTTGAATGGATTTTATGGGGATTTCACTGTGCTTGTTCCACTTGTGCTAATCCATGGGATTCTGGGTATTTCTTTAAGGGCCACTGGAGGTGTGTGCTGGTAACCACAGACCATTCAATGCCGAAATGAAATAAACTCTGCAGATGATGCCTGGGGGACACTGACTGTGGTACTTTGTCATCCTAGGACTGTTCCAGCTGTCCAGTACTTGGCACGTGGAGATCTTGGCATCACATATATGTTTTGGGAAAAGGGGGAGGAGCACTGTCTTACTTTGAGAGACTGAAGTGAAGGTTCTGTGTTTATATGCAGCCTAATTTTCCTGAAGTTGGGTTTGTTTGCTATGTTTTGAGGCAGTTTCCAGAGTAATTAAGTCCTGCTGTCAGAGAGAGGAAGGGGTTCCCTCTCTTCCCACATGCACACAGTTTGAAGAAAACTCTTTCCTGACATCCTACCTCTTGCAGATTCCAGGCTGCTTTTAGGGAATTTGTATGTGGGAGGAAGATGCCATGAAGTTTCCTATTTACACAGGCTGTTCTGTAAAAAATTCTGTTTGATATTCTTGTTCTGAGAAAATAAACCAACCTGAGCACTAAGGCTGGCAAGACTTGTGCCAATTTATTGTTCAAGAGTGATTAATGCCTGAAAGGAGCTGGAATTTGGAATGGGGTCTGTAGAGCTGGCTCCCTGCATGGGCAACAGCTTGTTGTGCTCTTTGTTTTGGCTCAATGTTCCTGTGAATGTTGATGCTAAATTTAACATTACTGAGGAATATTAGCTTTGTCCCTGCACATAGTGCTGACTCCTCCAGCTTCCATCAAGTTGGGTTCCTTTGGAGCAAACTCCACTGTGTGCTCAGAACACAGGAGTGTGTGTCTGGGATTGAATAAACATGGAGTCAAAGATGCTCTGAGGGCTGGAGCCCCTCTGCTCTGGAGCCAGGCTGGGAGACCTGGGGGTGTTCACCTGGAGAAGACAGGGCTCCAGGGAGACCTTAGAGCCCCCTCCAGTGCATAAAGGGGCTCCAAGAGAGCTGGAGGGGCTTTGGACAAGGGCCTGGAGTGACAGGGCAAGGAGGAATGGCTTCCCACTGCCAGAGGGCAGGGATAGAGGGGATATTGGGAAGGAATCCTTCCCTGTGAGGGTGGGGAGGCCCTAGCACAGGGTGCCCAGAGAAGCTGTGGCTGCCCCTGGAGCCCTGGAAGTGTCCAAGGCCAGGCTGGACGGGGCTTGGAGCACCCTGGGATAGTGGAAGGTGTCCCTGCCCGTGGCACGTGGTTGAAGAAGATAAGGTTTAAGGTCCCTCCCAACACAAACCATTCCATGATTCTGTGACTTCCACAGCCATACCAGCTGAGGCTTCCTCAGCTGTCCCTGTGTCACAGGTGGCCTTGTCTGTCCATCTGCTTGGCCTTGCTCTTTCCCAGAAGCATCTAAAACTCTCTCCCCAGTCAGTTCTGGTTGAGCTGGTGCTAAAAGGAGAATTGTGGAATCATGGAATATCCTGAGCTGGAAGAGACCCACCAGGATTATCCAGTCCAGCTCCTGCTGAAGATGAATGTGTTTCCAAGCCCTTTCCTGGCCCAACACTAGATGGCAATGCCTCCTTCCCAGCCATGTTCGGGATCCCTTTTTGATGGGCTTTAAATCTGGGTATTGGTCTTTTTCTGCACACATTTCCTGATAACTTTGATTTGAAGCTGATGCCTCTTCCCTACAAGAAGCAAAGAACTTTGTGCTTCCTGGGATAAGACGGTTCTGAAAAGATAGGGCAAGTTTTCCAGCACGGGACAGCTGTGCCTGCCTGGAGCTCTCTGACATGGGCTATGCTGGCACTTCCCAGCCAGCCCTTGGGTCAAACGACCGCAGGCAGCTAGGATCTGTGAGTGGAAACTTGGCACATCCCTGTCCACCGCTGACCTTGGAAAGGCAGGACCTCCTATTCCACAAACTGTGGGGACAAAGCCCATCAAGGAAGGTGTTTCATCTGCCAAATCTGAGGTGTAGGAATATGTGTGGGTGGTGTGGGTGCTGTGGCACAGTGAGGAGCTTTCCAAGCCTCTGGAAGGTCTGCTTCAGTCCTCTGCCAGCAGTGCATGCTGCAGGAACAGCAGCCACCCTGTCACCCGGCCCACGCCAGTGACTTGTACTTGACCCAGAGTCCCTCTCCAGGTTGACAGGCAGTTTGCTGCCATTGGAGCTTTCCCATGGTGAATTAGACCTTGCTGAAGTGCATTTTTCCATTTTTCTTCACCAAATTATGGCCAAAAATTACTTTCTGAGCTTTATTTTTTTTGTTGTTGTTATTAAAGGAAGAAATACAATCTTTCAGCCTCTGGGCAAAATCAAAGGTATATTTGGATCCTGACTTGGCATTAAAGCAGAAATAAAAATCCTTGAGTGAAAGAGACAAAAATCTCTACAGTGAACCACACTTTCAGGTTGGTAATTAAAAAACACGGGCTTGGAGAAAAGTTTCCTACTGGAGTTTTTAATTTTGGCCAAAATGCCTCCCTCTCCCCCCTCCATGAAATAGTTTTTGACAAACATCTTCAGTGTGGTCCCTGGAGAAGGTTTGTCCCAGCTCAGGACTGGTCTTGTATTTCCAGTTTGGGTTTATCAAATGTCAACCTGCAGCTCCCCAGCTGTGCTGAGTTTGCTCAATTCCAAGATTATCTGATCTCAGGTGGTTTTCCTGGTGTGGCTGTTTACCCAAACCTGAAATGTTGTGTGTACCCTCAACCCGTTGATCAGGCAGCTCCTTGGGCTGCAAAGGTAAAGCCTCTGTGAAGTGTGAATCACAACCCCTGTGTGTCACCCGTGGATGCTTCTGTGGGTCATCTTAGTGTCTCCCATCATGTTGTCCCCCTCTGCAGACCACTGGTCCCCCAAGGACCCAGTGAGGGCAGTGAGATCCCACTCTGTGCCATTCCCTCAGCTGACACGGAAACTCTCAAAGAGTGTTGGTGGGTGTCCATGTCCTCCCCGTGGTGTGGGCTGTGCTCTGCTGGGGACGAGGGTGGGCTGAGACCACTGGCAGGCAATCATAACACGTGGGATGGCAATGCTAAAGTTGGGCTGAGACATCCAGGGCATGTGAAATAGGGATGCTAGAAGGTGCTTCAAATTGGGTTACCTTCTGTTACTATCCAGGTTGGTCACAGGTTTCTTCCCAGGCACAGGGTGCTGCAGTGGGAAATGCAGCTTCTGCGTCTCCAAACCTTCCTGCCATGCATGCTCCTGTCAGCTCAGCCTGGGTGGGTGCTCAGTACCCTCTGTCAGGCCAGGAGCAATCCTGCTCACCCAGGAGCTTGGGGCTTGGGCACCCATCACCATCCCTGTGCTACTGGCAGGGCAGAGAGGAGGCAGTGCCAGTTGCTGCAGGCAGGGCCCCTGTGGCACTGGAGCCCCTGGGTTAGGACAAGGACCCCCATGGCACTGGAACCCCTGGTCTGGGATGGGGGTCCTCGGTCCCTGTGGTGCTGGAGCCGCTTGAGTCACTGGGCTCCCTGTTCCCCTGGGTTGGGGCAGGAACCAAGGGACCCCCATGACACTGCAGCCCTTCGCCTCACAAGGCACCCCATTCCCCCAGGTCAGGACAAGAGACTCAAACCTTTCTATTTCGACGGCTGGCTCTGAAAGTCATGGAAGCAGAAATCCCTTGGTGCTGCCAGCCCCAGCTGAGCCCAATTGGGCAAGGAATGCACCCAGCTCTGTGCTCTGCTCCCAGCCCCTCGTTTGTGTTGGCACCAGGCAGCGAGCGAAGTTGGTTTAATTGGCAGTTGTGTTTGTGGCCAGGGTGTTATGAAAAGGTTTTCTGTCTCCCTCTATAAGTTTCCCTGAATATGTTTTCACTCTTAATATAATATTCACTTCATTATTAGCTGAAAGAGGCTCTTTTCAGAGAGGCTTTTTTTTCCCTCTCCTTCCAAAAATACATTAAACCGCCCCTTCAGGCAGCACTGCGCTAAGGGCTGGGATTGTCTGCCAGGGGGGAAGTGAGAAACCCAACAGTAAGTGGGATTTACACAGAAATTCCTTTCTTCCCCAGCATGTTGGCGGTGCTGGCTGCATGATGGAGAAGGCGACTATTGCTTAGGGGGTGATTGGGGGTACCTTACCTCCCCCCACATCATGGTCACTAAGGGGATTCCCCGCAGCGAGCAGATGTTCCCAGGAACTCCCAGCACCCTGGGCTGATGTTTCCAGATGCAAACCCCTCTAGCAGAACCAGGACCCAGCCCCAAGTATCGCCATCTGCCCCCATTCAATGCCAAAGGTGTTTCCAGCATCTGCCAGGTTTTGGGAACTTGTTCTCTCTTGGGTGGGTTTAGGGGCATCGGGTACAGCTGGACCCCCAAGTTGTCATCTCATCCTCCTGCTCTTCAGGACTTTGCAGCTTCCATACGGTTTTTTCCTCCAGCTTTGGGAAAATCCCTGCAGGAGCAGTGAGGGTGGTATCACACATGGAATATCCAGCCTGGCTCAGCCTTTGGGATACAGGGGAAACAGCTCTGTTCTCTCTTCCCTGAGCTCCTTGACGGCCACCCGCAGCCCCACCAAGCTCAGGCTTCAGTTGTTTGCCACATTCGGGTGGTTTTGTAGGGCCGGGCAGCTCCCGATGCCCTTGTTCCGCATCCTCAGCCTGCCCCAGCTGGGAATATCCCAGCCTGGGGCTGCCTGTGGGGTTGGGCCATCCCAGCCCTGGCTCCAGGAGCTTTTCGGATGCCCTAAGATAGCCCGTCACAGCGGGGTTGGGAGGTGGACACAGGCCAGGGCAGAAGGGACCTCTGGGCTCGTGCTTGCACTGCTGCTGAGGGGCACTGGGATCCCTGGGGACTCCCAGATCCCTGCTCCATCCCTCGAGGAGCTGCCGTGAAAGCCCAAAAGCTCCCAGAGCGCATTTTCCTTTTCCCTGAAAGCAGGGTAGACACAAATCCCCCCTCTCGGGGCAGGTGCCGGTGGTGGGAGCCTTCTCCCACTCCACTGCCACCATTCCCACCCATCCTGCAAAACTCATTAGGGCTGATGCCACATGCTGATGAGTATCCAAGGTCTGTCTTGAATTGGGAACAATTAGCATTTGTTTCAGGGTACATCTATTTTCTGTGGCTCCAGGGCTGACAGAAGCATCCCTATCAGAGCAGGGCTCAAGGGAGCTCCCAAGGGATAGCACAGCTTCCAGCTAAGGATGCTCTTGGGAGGGGTCCAGCTTGTGTATCCTCAACCTCTCAGCTGATCCTGACACTGGCAGGGAAGTGGAAGCTCCCTGATGTTCCTGCGCTTCTTTTTCGTGGTTTTGAGAAAAAATAAATCAGATTTGAACTGTTTTCTCCAGGGTCTTGCTGGTCCATCCACCCCTTCCCACACACGCCTTGTGTCCAGTGTATCCCAATGCCTCCCCTGCCTCTCCCCCAGTACAGAGCATCCTCTTGTGTAAAGCCAGACAGGAATGATGCCTGACAGGCTGGGGGAGGGTGTGGAGAAGGTAGTAGAGACAGTTCTGGAGTGCTGTGGCAAAGGCAGACTCCAGATTTTGCACATAGGTCTGAAAGCTGAGGGTGAGCTCCTGACCCAGGTCAGGAATGAGAAACGCTGGGGGAAGGATTGTGGTCATTCCAGTGTGGAGGTGACAGGGACGTGGTGATTCCCAGCTCTGCTTCCCTTGGTGAGGCCGGAGAAGAGGGATACTGTGTCTCCCTGGCCTCGTGTGCCAGATGCCGGAGGGACCGGTCCCAAGTGGAGGGTCAGGAAAACTGGAGCTGATACACGACCTGGGCTTGGAGCAACACAGGGAAAAAGGGGAGCCAGTAGCACTCTCACCCTTGGAACTCTGACTGCTCCACAAAACCTTCACTGCACCCCTGTGGCTCCCTGCATCTCAGGGGGCTCTGGGTCCTGCACAGGGGAAGTGGGCAACCAGCTGGGGTGGGACACTGTAGATCCCAGAGAGGAGGAGGAGGAGGCGGAGGAGGAGGAGGAAGAGGAGGAGCAGGAGCAGGAGGAGGAGCAGCTGACAGGGAAGGGCTTGGTGTTCCATGGCCTCAGTTTTTCCTGGGCTGAAAGTTTGCAGTCAGGGTGGAAAATGTGCTGGGAGGGGAGTGGGGCTGCTGGGGGATGTGGGATGTGACCTGCGTGCCAGGGCAGAGCCTATGGGGAGTATGTGGACATGGCACACACCAAACCCTGAGGGATCTGGAAAGTGTCCCCTCCCAGGGTGGTTGGAGACAAGGTTGATGGGAAGCAGGGCAGCACCACAGACAGGCTGCCTGGCCTTCAGCTCCAATGGGATGGGCTGGCACCCCTGGGGCTGACATGGGCTGGGAATGCTCCAGAGGTGCCCGGAGACCCACCAGAACATGGAGCACAGGGCTGGACACAGGTTTGCTGCGGTGCTGCCGCTCCCTGCCACCACCTGAGGCCATCCGTCTTGGCACACAGACATCCCAAATCCCACTCAGATACCTCACTGTTGCTCCTGGGGTGTTTGTGGCAAAGCTGGATTACTGGGAGCCATGAACTGACTGCAGAGAGGCTTGGACTTACTCGAGAGGGCAGCTGGGTTCTGCCCTGAGCACTGCTGACACAGCCCACAGGCAGCCACAGTGGGCGATGGGATGTGACATTCTCTCAGGCCATGGGATGTGGTGTTCCCTCAGGCTAGGTTCTGCTGTGGACCTGGAGGCATGTTTGTTTTCCAGCCATGGTTTTTGGCAATATGGAGGGCTGCTGGGACCTCCTGGCTCTGCCTGCCATCACCAGTTCCCTGCCCTTGGCTCTATTTCCATGGAACAGGGTGGAATGAGGGATAGAGAAGGGGGAAAAGATAACCCCAGGGCAGGGCAAAGGCAGGAACATGCAAGTTGAGCAATAAGGAAAGAGATTTAGCAGGGCACTCGGACAGCTGGGACCTGTGGTCTAGTGCTGCTCTGGAATGAGATCATGGAATCACAGAATGGTTTGGGTTGGAAGGGACCTTAAAGATGATCCAGTTCCAACCTCATGCCATGGGCAGGCACACCTTCCACTAGACCATGTTGCTCCAAGCCCCATCCAGCCTGGCCTTGAACACTTACAGGGATGTCACCTCCAGCTATCAGACTCCCCAGTAACGGTCTTTGCCCTTCTCATCTCCTCCAGCAACTGACACGTGCCCAGGGGGTTGATGCTGTTTGCAGGGACAGGAGAGGAAAAGGCTGGAGTTGAGGATGGGGACAGAGCAGAACCACCCCAGAGCCCACCCCAGCACTACTGGAGGAGCCCAGAGGTGGGTGACCTAACTCACAGCCTTAGTAGCACTTCAAAAACTCCTTTCCTCTCCTCCGGGCTCCTGCCCAATGATGCCAGCATGCCATCACCACAGTTGCTGACCTTTAAACAAGGTGGTTGGAGAGATGGAGGGAGCAGAAATCCCTGAAAGATTATTTGTTTCTCACGAACTATATTTAGGTGCCATCAGCAAAACCCAAAAGTGCTGAGTTCAGCCGAATAAATCCGGGAGCTTTGTTTTTTTCCCCTAGAGGAGTACAGGATTAGCCAGTGAACAGGAAGTCATGTTTTTGTTTGACATACCTGAGGGTTTCCACTTCAAGTTGCTGTTTTGAGCTCCTAGTGCTGTGATGATGATGATGATGGACCTGACGTGGCACTGCCCCATCTTGTGAAAATATTTTTTGGAAAAGAAATGGAGCAGCTGGCTCACCCACCATGGTACTGTCTTCTTTTTTTGTTAAACAATGCTTTCTTGAGTATATTCAGAAATGTTGATGTGTTAGGGTGTTTTTAAGCTAGAAGTAGATCATGCTGGTGCCACTCAAGTACAAAGTCCTTCCCTGGTGGGATGTACCTCCCCCAGGTCCCTGCCTGCACTCCCCAGTGCTGCCCCAAGGGAGAGGTGCCCGGGGACTGGGAGGGTCGGGATGGTCTTGGCTGGTCCAAAAGTGGGAATGCAGGGAATGGCAGGAGGTCACCTCGCTTGTCTGGAACACACTTGATTCGTCTGGGGTGTAATTCTGATTTGGATTCCCTGTGCCTAAATCTCATCTCCCCCAGGGAGACTGGGATTGGGTCTGAACTTCCCAGGACAATGTTTACGGGTGCCAGGCAGGTGAGGGAGGTTCTGCTGATCCCTCATGGGTGTCAAAAGCCTGTCTGACTAGCCAGGCATGATGAAGAGCAGAGTGAGGCATCCAGAACCCCCCCATTTGGATGTGAACCCAAACCCTTTGGGTGGTGGGAGGCAGAGGGGCAGAAGGGCTTCGGGTCCATCTCCAGCATAGCAGAAAATCCTTTGCCCTAAAATTGTCAAAATTCTGTGTCCCTTGAGCTGGTCCTGCTGGGACACTAGGGTCTGTCCTTTGAGAAATAAGTCTCTGGGGAACTTGGGTTCTTTCTGCCACAGCTCAACCACAGCAGCTCCTCTCAACAGAGGGCCCTGGGAAGGTGTGTGATTGCACTGTGGCAGCTCTCTGGTGAGCAAGTTAGAGACATAGCTGAGGAACTTTCTCCTGGAGCTGCTCCTCTGGCCAGGTGAGAGGTGAGGGTCACCTAGTGTGCTCCATATGCAGAGGAGAAGAGGCAGATACTCAAGGAGGAGGATGCTGGTGCCAGATGATCTGTCCAGCACAAGGAGTGACCCAACCTTGTGTAGAAACCATCAGAATGATGCCTGAACGTGAGCTGCTTCCAGGGAATCAGGCAGTTCTAGAGTGGCTTGGATCGGAAGGGACTTTAAGGATCCTCTCCAAGCTCCAGCCATGGGCTGGGATGCCACCCACTAGAAGGTGTTTGAGGCCTGGGAAGAGAAGTGCAACACGAGGTTTCCCAGCACTGATAACTCTCCAGTGACAGGGAAGGGAAGAAATGCTCACCCAGAGGTGTTGGAGATGGGAGAGTGTCAGTTTTGGCTGCTCCTACCTGCTCCCCGAGCTTGGGCTGAGCTGTGCCAGAGGAGCTGATACCAACCCAACCCAAGCTGACACCAACCCAAGAGCCCTGGAAGAGCCAGGGTTCTTCCTGCTGGGTCCATGCAGCTGGAGAATCACAGTACCAATGGCACTGCCAGCACGTGGGGGCTGGAGAAAGTCCCCATAGCTGTGGGGCACTCAGGGGAGGTGGCAGATAACAAAGCTCTGGGGTTGCACCAGAGACCTGTGGTTGAATTTGGCAGCCAAGTGGGCAGCTTGGCAAGGTCAATGGTGTGGTAGAACTATTTCCAGCAGGTTCCAAGAGCCATCCCTGCTCCTGCAGTACGTAGTGGGCTGGGGCTCAGCTCTGCAGGGATGCTCCTTCTTCCCAGGGGATGCTTTGACTGTGTCCAACCTGTGAGCCCACAACAGCCTGAACCAGTGCAGAGGTTCTTGGCCCATGGCATCATTCAGGGTTGGCACAGCAATTCATCAGGGCATGGCAGGGTTTGAGGGGGCTCTCATTTCCCAAATTGCCTGGGAGAGGGTTTCTCCTCCAGTCAGGTAGCAGGGCTGGTGGCCACAGTCCCTGACAGGGTGGTTGCCTCCTGGATTTTGCTGCTCCTTGAAAAGGCATGAGGAACCAGGGAGCATGGACATCCCAGAACACAGGTGCTGTGGGGCATCTCCTATCCTCTTGCCAGGGTACCCCCAGCCCTGGTGCCATGGGACTGAGCCCCACGTACCACCTGGCTCCAGCCTGCCCTGTGCTTCTCCCCTTCTCCTCTGGATCGTATTTATTTATTTATACGGTGAATGTAATAAAACTCCAGCAGGAAACGGAGGCGATTCCCTGCCATTCCCCACAAGCCAGCCCTGGGCTGGGCGAACAAGGAGGTGCATTGTGCAGCATGGAGCCTCCTGCCAGTGCCGAGCCCGCGGCCGAGGCTGAAGAAAGGGCTGACTGTGTCTGTGAGCACCAGAATCCAGTGCCGGCATGACCCCGGGATGGGGCATCCTGGGGAAGACCCTTCACTTCAAGGGGCAAACAGGGCTGGGAGTGAAAGGGTTCCTGTGCTGGGTTGGGATGTCATCTGGGAGCACCTTGGAGCCTGCTCCCAGCACAAGGAGCCTCCTCTGCCCATCCTTGGGCTGCCAGGAGATGGGGAGGCACTGAAGGTCAGCTTCGAGGGGCACACAGTAGCCCCATGGCCCGGCCTGCAGCTGTATGAGCAGCTCTTCCCGGGCCTGAGCCAGCTGGGAGGGAGCTCCAGCCCTTCACCTGTCTCCATCAGGCAGCAGCTCCAATCTACAGCTGCTGCCATCAGTAAGGTTCAGAGTGAATGGCTGCTGCTGGGACTCACCTGGTTCCTGTCCCCCCAGAACGGATCTGCAGGTATGAGTTAAGTGTTTGAGAGCGGGACATGGCTTAATCCAGGTTTCTCTTTGATGGGAGGGTTCCCCACGGCTGGGGACAAGTGTCCCAAGTGCCCAGTGTCCCAGAAGCTGAAAGCAGCCCCTTCTGCTGCCCCCACACTCACCAGCTGAAATACTGTGGGTTAGGTGGGGACACTGTCCCTTCTCATCCCTCATTCTCCCAGGCAGGGCTCCTGTGGAGTACCTGCTGTCCTCCTGCCCCATCCCCGAGTCCCACAGCTGCACGTGGTCCCCATTTCTGTGCTGGTCCCTCAGGCTCCCAGGGATCCTGGGGTTAGGGACGCACCCTGCGCCGTGTGTCTCCTGCCTGCTTTGTGTCAGTACTGCATGGACAGGTATGTCATGGCCCAGGGGTTCCTGTGGCCAGGGCTGGGGAGGGGGAGCAGGCCGCCAGCAGGACCCACAGCTCCCCAGCTATGGGGTGATGGCCTGACCAGGCTGCAGTGAGCATCCCTGGGGATGTAATACATGTCCCTGAGTCCTGGCCACAGTGTCCTTGCACCATGGGCTGGGTTGTCACCACAAACACCTGCAGGCAACCAGAGGCCAGGGACACTGCATAGGGACAATGCCTGGAGACACTGCTTGTGCTCCACCCACTAGTTTGGGGACCAGATCCCAAAATCCCCATCTTCCCCCACAGCTGCACCTGCCCATGGCAAGGAGCCTGGCCAGGGGGCACAGAGATCAGTTGCCCTGTGGTGGGCACAGTCTGTGCACAGGCTTGTGCATTGGCATCACACAAGCCTTGTGTGATTGTGCCTGTGGTAGGAGGTGTTCGGGCTTGAGGATAGCTCCTCGTGGTGCTCCCAGTGTCCTCAAGGAGATAGTAGCCAGGGCAGGGATCATCTGCCCCTCTGGCCAGGTGGGTGATAGCCCACAGTCCCATGGGTTGCTCCCAGGATGAACTCCTCCACCTGCTCACCAGCCCATCTGGCCCTGGCACTGGCATCCCTTTGAAATCGAAGCCACTGGCCTTTTGCACTGCTATTCCTGTGAAATTCTTCAGGAAGGGAAAATTATCCCTCCCAGATCCCTGCAGGACTGTGCCATCACCCGCCTCCAGGCTGGCAGGGAAGGCATGGATGCCCAGAGCCCTGGCTCGCCCTGGGCACAGCCTGTCCTTGCAAGGTGGGTTCCTCTCCCTGCCCCAGCCCCTGCCGCTGCCTACAAGCCAGGCACTGGTGGGAACTGGGACCGGTGGGGGTGTGGGAGCTCGGCAGGGCAGGGGCTCTGAGAGTGCTGGCATGGAGCCACTCTCCTCGATGCAACAAGTCCTGCTGCCCTGGCAAAGGCTGGGCAGGAGAGCACCCACGGTCTTGTCACAGCTCCACCACCCCCTCCCCAAATCCATTGCCCCCTCCCCAACTCCATTTTCCTATCCCCTGCCCTATTACCCCCTCCCCTGCCCTATTGCACCCTCTCCTGCCCCGTTGACCCCTCCCCACCTTTACTACCCTCTCCCCAACTCGATCACCTCCTCCCTGGATCCATCACCTCTTGTCCAGATCTATCACTCTGTTCCCTGCTCCATTACCCCCTCTCAGGCGCCACTGGCCCCCCTCCAACTTCATCACCTCCTCCTCTATTCTACTGCTCCCTCCCCACCTCCATCACTCCCTTTCCTGCTCTATCACTCACCCAGTTCCATTTTCTCCTCCTCTGCTCCATTACCCTATCCCCACATCCATTGCCTCCTCTCCTGCTCCATCATCCCTTCCTCATCTCCACTATCCCCTCCCTTGTTCCACCACCCCCTCCCCGGCTCCATCACCTCCTCCCCCACCTCCACTGCCCCCTCCCTGACTCCCACCAGGGCTGCCCCCATCACTGGTGCCAAGGGGATCCCCCAAGCCCTTCCCCCCCAGGAAGACCCACCATGTCTGGGCAGAGGGGCACTGCTGTAGCCCCCCTGTACACGGGTGGGGCAGCCGGCGGATTTTTCTCCTCCTTCCCCTCGCCTTGCCGAGGCTCTCTCGCAGGTTTCAGGCGCTGTTGACGGGAAGAAAGGAAATGGGGCAAAGCTCTGCCAGGAACCACAGGCTCCCGGGCTCCGGCAATTCGTCCTGCTTGCCGGCCTGGCTGCTTCCCTGGCAGGATTCCTGTGCTGCTCTGAGAGCCCTTTCTTCCTGCTATTGATCTTGGATCCACAGCCCAGGGTCACTTCCAAGGCAGTAAATCTCTGTGTTGCTCTACCTGGGGTTCTTGTTTTCACTGTGAGGCTCCCAGACCTGTTGGAGATCTCAGCTTCTGTTCGTGGCTGGGATGTCCCGACTCGTGCCCTGTCCCCTCCCTATCATTCCTGCATTCCCCAGGGGTGCGGGCAGGCAGGTACAGGTCACTCTCCATCAGGCACAGGCAGTGGGGCAATGGAAGGGCAAGGCTTTGGGGTGCTGGTTGTACCACCGGTACCCCCTGACCACTGCTGGGGTGGGGTGAAGCTCCGTTAAGGGTCCTTTGCTCTCCCCACTGCAGGTTCCTGAGGCTCAGGCAGGGCTTGGGCACCCCATGGAGTACCTGAGACGGGGTGGGCTGAGGGAGGAGCTCCCCAGCGTGCAGATCAGAGGTGAGGGGCAGCTGCTCCTCTACAAGGAGCCCCTTGACTGCAAAAATCCCTGTGTTGCTCTTGGCCAGGCTGCAGTAACAGGAGCCAAGAGCAACAGTTTTACATATTAAAGCAAAATTAAATTAAAAGACATTTATTTGTGCACCCCCCTCCCCCCCCTTAACCTTTCACAGTCCAGGTTGGGAGGTGGGAGGGCACCCATGGGAGTGAGCTAGGAAGGTGGGGCTGGGGACCTGGGACTCATTCAGCCTCTGCCTGTGCTGCTGTCCATCCAGGACCCTCACTGGACAGCCAGGGCTGGGTTGGAGATGTTTCAGGTTTTCCAGGTGATGCTTCCCAGCTTTCCCTAGCAAACAGCTCCCTGAAGGGAAGCCTCAGTGGCCAGAGTTGGGTTTGGGGTGCCCTGGAGCAGTGGCAGGGACACCCTTGGGTCCCTCACCCCACACAGGACACAGGGGCTCACTCCACAAAGCCCTGGGGCTAGGGATGGATCAGACGAGGGACCCAGGAAAAGGTCCCAGCACACCAGGGGTGCCTCTTCATCCCCATCGCTTTGCTGCTCAGCCATGTGTGACAGTTTGTCCCCAAAACTGCACCACAGTGCAAAATACTCCAAAATAGCCATTTCTTACTGCATGTGGCCCTAACCCAGGGTGCAAAGCCCCACGAAGCTGCTACGTGTCACTGGACACATGAGACAGTGATTTCTGGGCCCCCCCAGAGCAGGTGGCCAAGGTGACAAAGCCCTCCCAAATAACCCCAAATAACCCTAAATATCCCCCAAGAACCCTTTTCCCAGGGCCCTGGAGCCGGGTGCGCAGACACCCGTGTTACAGGGAAATTCCAGGGCGGTGCCTTATCTCCCACTCCGTTGCATGGCTGATAAGCAACTCCCATGGAATTTCCCTATAGTGCCACATCGGGATGTTTGGATCTTGCACGGCGAGTGTCAGCGATTAGGGGCTGTGCTGACAGGTTGTTATGCTGTTACTAAAGAAATCACAGGGCTGTGGGAATGCCTGGGAATGGCAGGATGCCTGGACCCTGAGGCGCCAGCCAGGCACTGGATGCCTGGGTGTCCCGCAGGACACCCGAGGGACTTTGCCAGAATTGTCCCAGGGGTGGACCACCTGCTCCCAAAAAGGTGTTGGAGATGGCACAGATCAACCAGGGCTGACCTGGGATCGGCAGCTCCCCAGGAGTGGGGGTCTGCTGGTGGCACCTTGTGACAGTGGCCTGGGCAGCACAGCCCATCCCCGGGGATGCTGTCAACCCCAGAGTGTTTTTAACACCTCCCTGTGCCTTGTCATCCTGTGACTGGGACATCAGATTTTGGAGTCTGACAGCCCCAGCTTGGCCACCCTGACCTCCCAGGGGGCTGCCCTTGTCTTGCAGTGACATTGCTGTCCCCTGCCCTGTGCCCACCCTGGGTGACACCCGAAGACACAGCTCTTGCGGCCTATGCAGTGGGCACTGGAGCTGAGCCACCTCCCAGAGTCCCCAGACTCCCACCACGTCCCTAACCCCAGGGGCACAGGCACCGTGTCCATGTGCTGTGAGTTCCCCAGTTCTCAGCGGCAGGACCAAAGTGGCAGTTTGTGTTCCCAAGCTGAAGGACATCACCCTGCGGGAACGGGGTCCCTCCCCCAGGGACAGCGAGCCTCGGGGTGTGCCCAGGTGTGCTCAGCTGCTCACCTACACCCTGCGGGCACACAGGGGGTTGGCAGCACCTGGCAGGTCTGGGCAGCAGTGAGGTCATGCATGTTCCTGCGCCTACGTGTGTGTGTGTGTGCGCTAGTGCATCCCTGCAGGTGTGCGGGGTCTGGCTGGGGGTGTGTGGATATGCACGTGTGCCAGTCTGTTAGTATATGTGCATATGTATGTTAGTGGGTATGCATGTATGTGTGTGCTTGTATGTAGGTGCGTGCATGTGTGTTAGTTTGTGCAGATGTGCGTGTACATGTATGAGTGCATGTTAGTGTATGTGTGTGTGCATGTGTTAGCGTGTTTGTGCTTGTGTATATGGGCATGTGCATGCGTGTGAGCGTTTGTGTGTGTGCACATGGACATGCACATGGTGTGGGCATGTGTGTGTAGGTGTGTCTCTGTGTGTGTAAGTGCATGTTAGTGTGTGCATGTGTCTGTGCTTGTGTGCTACTTCGTGTATTAGTGTGCGACAATGTGTGCTAGCCTGTGTGTGTGTGCACGTGTGCATATGTGTACATGTGTGTATTAATATGTGATAGTGTGTGCATGTCTGTTAGTGTGTGTGTGCATGTGTGTTACGTGTGTAAGCACATGCACACCTGCGCGTGTGCGAGTGTGCGCAGGTGTGCATCTGTACCTGTGTAAGTGGATGTGCCTGTGCACGTGTGTGTTGTGTGCGTGCGTCACTGCGTCGCCCCCGCTCGCGTGTCCCCGGTGCCGAGGGCTCCGGGGCTGAGCTCGGGTCCCGGCGCCTGTTCCCGGCGCCTGTTCCCGGCGTGGGTCCCGCCCCTCGCCCCTCCCCGTCCCGTCCGGCCCCCGGACACGCCCGGCGGGGCGGGGCGGGACGG